>JAQBSW010004402.1:0-69772 GCA_029291075.1 Eudiplozoon nipponicum | reverse complement strand
TCATCGTCGCCAAGGTCTCACACAATATAATAGGCCTTGATTTCCTGTTGAAATTTCGGCTCATTGTTAACCAAGCCAATCAAAATATCATCAACCCCTTCACCGGACTTGAGCAAAGTTTTTGGAGACTTGCCTCCGAGCGTTTGTAGCAACAGGTCACTCTACCAACCCTAGTGAATCATTCAGCAGAGATATCAGCAGCTTTTTAATAAAAAAAATCGCTTTTCGATCTTAGTAAATCAGAGATACGTGACTCCAACACGATGTGCCATATCGTAACAGAAGAACAACCTATTGCGCTCAAGAAGCGACCGGTGGCTCCAGCTAAACTGAAAGATGCCCAAGAGGAATTTTGAAGGCTGTAGGAAGAGCGAATCATCAGACCATCGAAAAGTTCATGGGCGTCACCACTGCACTTAGTCTCCAAATCAAACGGATCGTACAGAGCCTGCGGAGATTACCGCAAGTTAAATTCGGTGACAAAATCTGATGCATATCCTATTCCCAATATTAACACCTTACTTGAAAAACTCCATGGCAGTGTTTTTTATCAGTGATTGACCTCAGGCAAGCCAACCACCACATCCTGGTAGCGTCAGCAGATAATGAAAATAACTATGATTATCACTTTATTTGGCCTTTTAGAATATATTTTCATGCCTTTTTTACTTAAGTGTGCTATGCAGACATTTCAGAGATTCATGTACAATATAATCCGCGACAACGATATATTGGTTTTCAATCCAGACGTAGAATCTCATGCCAAGCATTTACGAAATGTCCTCTCACACTTATGCAACCACGGACTCATGATCAAATGTTACAAAACGCAGAATGGAACTACATCCGTGGACTTCCTAGGGCAACGAATCATGCCACAATGTATTCAACCTTGCTGTCAAAGTCACATTCAATCAAGAATATCAAATCGCAAAAGACTGTAAGTGAGCTGCAGAAAGTTTTTGGAGTCCTAAACTGCTATCACAAGTTCCTTCTCGGCCTTTCAATTCAACTTTATTCGTTGTGTAGGCAAATGAGGAATCGAAAAATGACAGCAAAACACCATCATTTCTTGATTATCTGAAGACGTGGAATTACTTCGACTCGCCATCAACTCGTTTTAAAATGCAACAATGCTACCGCATCCTGATTTTTAACGACCATTTCTCCTCACGACAGAAGCTTCCGAGTTCGCTACTGGAACCACCTTGGAACAAGAGATCGACAGATTTCGGAAGCCTATCAGGTTTTACTCACGTACTCTCCAACCAGTAGAAACAAAATACGACACCTTCGGTCGAGAACTCCTCGCCATTCACAAAGCAGTACACCATTTTATCAGCAACATTGGCAACAGAAGATTTGTTGTTTTCAGGGATCATGCACCATTAGTCAGCGCACTTCAAAATGCGACTTTAACTGTCGCCAAGTACCCTACCAGAATGGAAAGGCATCTGTCTCGTCTAAGCGAATGACAATTCAACATATTTTACGTCAAGGGCGTACAGAACTTCATTGCAGTTGCACTTTTTAAGCCAGGCGTCTCGCTATAACCACCTTCGCCGTTGCCATTCACAGTCAACTCTACGACCTCCAAAGACCCTGCACTAACGTCCTTCCTCGTCCGGAAAGGCTTACCTTCATGGGTACGCAACCCAACAAGCCAGTTCTGCCAACCAGCTTTCAGAGAAAAGTTTTGGACCCAATTTACTCATTTTCTAAAACAGGAAGCAAAGCGACTGTCTAACTTCTTACAGATCGTTTATGGGGTCACAGGCTCAAACAAAACGTTAAAACATGGGTCTCCGAATGTGCCATTTGTCAGAAAAAACAAAATCACACGACACACTTGTTTTAAGTTAAGACCTTTCCGAACTACTTCTCGCCTGGCCATCGTCCACAGCGACAAAGTTCATCTGTAAAAGGTTCGAGGTTTCAGCTATCTTCTAATTATGATTGATAGATTTACACGTTGGACCGCGGCACTAACTTTTAGAACCATTTCTGCAGACGTAGTCACTAACGGTTTAATCTCTGCATGAATATAGCATTCAGGTGTCCCAAATGAGGTCATCACTGATAGAGGCACTCGCTTCTCATCGGATTGTTTCCAAACCACCTTGCGGTTCATGGGATACCCATTACGCCAGACGACTGACTGCCATCCCCTATTTAACGTTATGGTAGAGAGAAGGCATAGGGAACTCAAAGCTGCTTTAGCATCCTCGTCCATTAATGGCATTTGGGTCGATGCACTATCTTTATTTATGCTTGCCATGCGTTCTCGTTCTCGTGAATCCACTAAAACGTCTGCATCACAACTCTTGTATGACATGGATCTACGCCTGCCTAGTCAGCTCCAACGTATACTACCCACACAGGATGACCCACAAGACAAAGCTAACCGCCTCCGACTTCATTTCGGAAACATGTCTGAACAGCAGCCGAGACAGTTTTCGTTCACCTGCAGCTCCACAGCTGAAAGAAAATACTCGTTCGCAACTACGCTGCTGTTGCACCATTACAACCAAAGTACCGCTGAACTTACCCGATTTTGTTCAAACATCAAAATACTTCATTATCATGCAAGGTGCGACACCTACATCGGTAAGCATAGACAGGTTCAAACTGTTTATCGAACCGACTGATCCTGGAAAAATACAAACTCCTATATGCGTCTCAGGCTCTACCTGTCCACAATCTCAACTTAGCAATAGCTTGCTTTTCATAACGCATAACTCTAAATTTTTAACATTAATTTTTCGTAATTCTACGTATCAAATGTTTAATTCTATGCGCACCACTTGGCCCTCTGTCATGCAACGTGAAATCTATGAATCCACATGTTTCATTTACATCTCTAACATTAACTTGTCTCACGTGGTATATCCAGCTGTTCTTAGCTAACAATTGTGTTGCATTTTTGAACAGTTCTTCGGTATTATGCCATCTCTGCGGCAATGTTCGAGTACACATTTTTCGTTACCATTTGATTTTCATGTACATATATATTTTGTACATTATATTGTTGCAACGTATGTTTCACACTGGAGTTCACTGTACCTATTTTGATATGACCAGCAACTAATAGATAACGCCTTGTGTAGCATCGTTAAGAAGTCATCGGTTTTTTATCATGGTACAGGCCACTTTCAATGCATATCTCTACTTCACCAATTGCACAGTGACCACTCTACGAATACCATGACCACAACATCGAGCACACAGTAGCTCCGTTGGTCGTGTTCAAACACATTGATGGCGATCCAGCCTGCCCAGGTTTCAACTTAAACCTGGAATCTTCAGTGGCAATCTACTTTGAAATCCTCATACTACTCCGCTCCAAACCTCGAACTGCACTGTTTCGCCTCAAGCGATATGACCGGCAACTAAAGCTAACAAGTTGTGTAGTATTTTCTATTGGTTAATAATAATAATAAGGTTAATAAAAAAATATTTGTCGACAAAGGCCAACAGGCCTGACAATTGAAATAAAAATTCTAACATAGGATAAGTAGATATGAATGATTTATAAAACCATAGGAACGGGAGGAGTTGAGAAAGATGAGTACTTTCATCAACTTCGTGATAGTTCGATCTGGTGAAAAAGCGATTCATTTTACTAGGTAGGATCAGCTGGAGTACGAACCGTGAGGGGTCCGAGAATCAATGCGGGATAAGCTGGTGCCGGACAGACGAATTTGAATGTGAGTTCGAAGGTAAGGACGGACCAGCTGGAATAGTCGTTCGCCAAAGTTCTTTGTTGCGGAAATTGAATTTTGGTAAGGTAATATTGACTAGAAGGAAGTCGACTAGATTGAATTTTGTGGAGAGTCAAGCTGTCGGTGTCTCGTGCATGATTCACTGGCTTTAGTTGAACGAGAATACGACCGATGGAAGGCGAGAGGGAATCAAGGTCGGATGTACACCATCGGATAGTCCAGTTGATTTTTTGAGTTTCTGGTCGTTTGCTAAAACAAAAATGAAGGATTTAATAAAGCAAAACGAGGTAAAGTATTCTACATTTGGATACGGTAGAATAAAAGTGAGAAAAGTAAGGGCATTATGGAGTCAAAAATTAGAAATTTAGAATAATAAGGGAAAAGTGGAAATTGAAGGCCAGCCAAAAGAGACTTTACACTCCGTAAAAAGTGGACAACCTGGGGGAAAAGTAGTGTTATAAGTTACGAATAAATCAATTGTGCTTTCAATCAGACGTCTCGCGTAGAAATTTATTAAAGAAGTGGTTGTAAGCAGCCATTTTAAATTCGTGCTGTGATAGGAGCTTTATTTCTGCAGGAAGAGCATTGAACATACTAGTGGCTTTGAAAAAGTAGTATTTAAAAAAACGTATTGTAAGTAACAGTTAAATGCTGTTTGTTGCGGAGAACTAATATATATGCAAGTATGTATTAGGTGTTGCAAACGTTGTACCAAAATAGTTCAGTTGTTACCAGAAGGATAAACCAAATACAGCGTGAACGGAAAGTATAATCTCATGCACATTCATTTCGTGCTTACTGGCGACTCATCAGTAGGACCCGATATTACGCCTATTAACCACTATATATTTGGGTGAGGAATGTGGGATAATAGGACGGTACCGTCCTGGGGAAGATAGATAGTTTTGAGGCAATGGTTGATAACATCAGCAACGAGAGAGGAGAGATTCCATCCTAAAAGAGCAATTATGCTGACCAAGACACCGTACTGATCAAATTGGTGTCTAGATTTGTTGTCTTTGCTTACTTGAACAACCAAGGCCGGGGGAATTTTGAACCAGCGTAGGTTCTCAGCTTCTCCGTTGTCGAACATCACAACAGGCAGTGTCGGAATTGAGGAGTCGATGAAATAATTTAGATAATCGTCGGCAAAGCTGGAGACATCCGACCGAGAAAAGTTTATATATGAGGTTTTGGACTTGTGTAGCAACTGGAGTTTGAGGACTGCGAACTATTTCCGGGAGTAAGATGCCGTGCGGGTGTGTCTCTAGATGTTGAACGCTTGTTTGTTGATAACTTGTTTAATGTACTCATCAATACATTACAGTGCGAGAGCGCGAACAAGTAATTATTTGTGTAATCTAGAGTTACGTGCATGGTTGTCGCCTGTCCTAAACAAGGTTTTCAGCTTGTTCGTTACGTGTATGTTTTGAATATCGGTGGCAGAATTAAAGTTGGATGATAAGACGTTATGGACATCAGAAAAACATGAGGAGAGGTTGTCTAGGAGAAAAAGATACCTACAGTTAACGGCGTCACAGAGTCGGCAAAACTTTTCCAAGTCAGTAAATCGCCTGGATGATTGAATGCATTCTATAGGGATATAGGATAAAAGAGAAATAAGGAAGGATACCTGACAGTGATCGAGAGTAGGGAAGATCTCCCGAGGTTGAACATTAGTCACATCTTTTTTGTAGATGGCACAGTCAAGTTGGATATTCCCTCGGGTAGGGAAGTGCATAAATAGACCTAGTAAGTTATCCGCAAAGAGACGAAGCAGCGGGCGATTTTCAGAAGTTACATTTTTCCAGTTTGTTCGACGGAGATTGAGGTCGCCCGCAAGGATGTATCGATCGGAGGGCTGAGAAAAAAAGTGAACATAAATTGAACCACACGGGTATCGTAGATGATTGAGAGATTGGGGGGTCTGTAGATACACTTTGGTTAGGATTCAGTAGCTGAAACGAGAAATATTCTAAACCTATTGAATTCGATGTAGACAAACGTTTGGGCATAGGAGAGGATCGGATAAAGGCAGCCAGCCCAAGCATTTGAACGAAGTGTCTGTCACTACGAAGAAAAGTGTAACCATTGATGAGGAAAAAGTAATCGCAATGTATGATAAGGGACAGCCATGTTTCAACAAGAAAGCACATGTCTATCTCGTTTGAGGAAAGAAATGCTTGCAGTTGCTTGATTTTTAAAATAAACGATCTACAGATGATAAGAAATGCTGAAAGTGATCCTTGTGAAAGAGGGTTAGGCCGAGGAGGAAAAGCGGACGGGAGCATTCCACTGGCAGCCGGAGCGCAACCGAAGACTGATGAGGGTGACTGACCGCTTGCTCACGAGAATGAAGCAATCAGCGTCATTCTGGATCTCTTTAGTCCCACTTTTGTCAGGAGGATGAGGTAATTGGAGGACTTGAAACAAGGAAAGATGCGAGTTATCTGGGCTCGAGGGGACGCTCTAAAGTGGCGTTGGGGGAAGAGAGGGGATAGGACCTTATCAGTGGCAGAAAAACAACTGTTTTGGGTGGGGTCGGTGTAGTTGATGGAGGAGGAAGTTGATGGGACTGAATCCTGAGTAGGGTCGGTGTAGTTGGTGGAAGAGGAAGTTTTTGGAGCTGAATCGATATCCCGCATGGCCGTGGGCGTCTTACAATTTGTAGGTTTCAGGATCTCTGCACTGGATGTGATAGTGAAATGACGAGAGGATCTAGGGCGGCAGTGCACTGCTACCGGTCTGCCATCACTTTCGAACTCTCGCTTAAATTTGTCTGTCCGAAAGCAGCCTACCGCATATTGATGCTCGGACCCTTCATGTATTATCCTCCAGTTGATCCTATCTAGTCAAGTAGAATCTCTCTTAATCACCAGATGGAACTATCATGAAATTGATGAAAGCATTTCTCTTCCTCAACTCCTTCCCCTGTGATTAAATAATTTGCTAGTCACAATTTCATTCATCTCCACATATCCGACCTTTGATTTTTTACTTCAATGTGTTGGCATGCTGGCCTTTGGTGCCAAATAAATGTATTATTATTATATTATTATTTTATATTATTTATTATTATTATTATTATTATTATTATTTTCTTGTCGGGCAGAACAGAACGACCGGAGAGGGCGGGCTTGTGGTTTCTATCAATTCTCTAATTTTAAAGGATATCGGGTTTCATTTTGCTTTTATTTTATATTCTCGGGATTTCTTGTCTGATTTCATCTCTAGGATTTAGCTGGGATTTATTTGCACAGTTTTTTGGATTTCTCTTCAAATACCAAGGATTTATTCTTAGTTCACTCGATTTTCCAGTTTCTTATTGACATTATAATACCTATTCTTTTTCTCTCATTAATACCCATTCTTTTCCTCTCTTTTATCGCAATCTACACTATATCTGCTCTTCTATCTCACTCCACTATGAACCAAATTTCATCGCTAGCCTATATTTCCCTGTTCTTAACTCAAAAACGTATCTGCAGTTTTGCTGACCTCCAGCAACAAATGGCGGATGTCACAGGGCAGACTGGCAACCTTTCAATCTCAACCTTATAGCCCTTTCTACTACGTCAGGCAGATGAGTTTTTGAATAGTGTAGCTAGGAAGGTTGCCTACAAAACCACAGTAAGCAAAACCTCTTTCTATAGTCTCCTCGCATCCCCTTCTCAAAGGACGATTCGGCCTCAGACCTCATCAGTCAAAAAGGGGATAACTTCAGCAATCTTAAAGAGATTTCTTCGGGAAAGGTTCGCGCCTTTGTTCTCTCCTCGTACAAAAGATTGTCAGACAGTGAGCATAGTCACCTCAATCGTTCCTTCTATCATCTGGAAAAGTCAAATTAAAGCGTGACTGCACGATAGTACAGAGGACTTTAGAGAAAGCTCAGACCCTTCAGCCGGACACCACTGCCCCACTCATGCCCAAATATTTGTCGACATCGAACTCCCTAGGATTGGAATTTTTCTCATTTCAGCTACAGATCCATAACCAAAGTATACCTTCCTGTGTTTTCTACAGACTCCTAACCTCTCAATCATCGACGACATTCGCGGGGCTCAACTTCTATCCACTTTTTTCTCCCAGCACTCCGACGGTACGTCATTGTGGGTGAACTTAACCTCCCCATGGTAAACCGGCAAAGTCTTATTTCTGAAAGTCACCCACTGCTTCGACTTTTCACGGACAACATGATTAATCAATTCATGCACTTTATTACCAACCAAATGGATTGTGTCCTCTCCAACAAAGAAGTGACCGATGTCCATTCTTGTGAGATCTTCCCTAATCTCAATCACTGTCAGGTATCCTTCCTCGTCCCTCTTTTATCATTTAACCCTAGGGAAGACACCCAATCATTCAGGCGATTCACTAACTGGGATGAGTTTCGTCGACTCTGTGACGGCGTTAACTGGAGGGACCTCATTTTCCCGAGCAACCTCTCGTCATGCTTTTCGGAAGTCTATATCATCCTGTACTCCCACTTTGATTCCGCCACCTCTATCCAACACATACACGCGACGAATAAGTTGAACATTTGTTTAAGGCGCGCGACAAACTTGCACGCAAATCTCAACTACGCACATCGTCACTTGCTCGCGTCCTCGCACTTAGACGTATCGATGGGCACATTAAACAGGTTATCAACAAACAAGCGCTCCACAAAAAAAGACGCATCCGCTCAGCTCCTAACCCCCGCATACAATTCACTAACATCAAACACAAATTGCTGATAAAGCCCAAAATCTCTCAGTCGGACGACTCCTACTTCTCCGACGACTATTTGACTTATCACCTCGACTCCTTTTCCACTCCCATTCCGCCAGCAGTGATTTTAGACAGCGGAGACACTAAGAACCTGCGCTGGTTCAACGTCTCGCCGGATTTCGTCCCCCAAGCAGTTAAAATTTTTAAATCTAAACACCAATTTGATCATTATGGTGTCTTGGTCAGCATGATTGCACTTCTTGGCTGGAATGTCTTCTCTCTGGTTACTGATGTTATCAACCGTTGCCTCGAAACTATCTACCTTCCCCCGGACTGGCTTAACTCGACGATCTCTCCTATCCAAAAAAATGGCACTTCGTCGATCTTCTCATGTAATGATCTCCGCCCCATTACTCTCGTCCATTCTTTTAATTAAATCTTCGACAGTGTATTATACATCCTAATATACCCCTTCATATAGTCTCAGGAAATCTTCTATCTCCACGATGATCAGCATGGCCTCTTGAATGGCCGCTCCTCTTCCACCAACTTAGTTAATGTTCTCAATCATTGTTACTCGTCTAAAGTCCATGAATGCACTTTCCTCTTCCTGGATATATCCAAGACTTTTGATTCGTTGTCATTTTCAGCAATTGAATCCGCCTTTCTGAGAAGCGGTATCTGTGGCAACGTCCTCAATCTTATCAGTTACTATCTCTGAATTTGATGCGTGACTGTAAAGGTCGGAAATAGTCACTCGAGGCCAGCCTTTATCCGATCTGGAGTTCCCCAGGGCTCCGTAATTGGTCCTTTTCTTTTCAACCTTACACTCGCGCAGGTACAGGTTGAAGAAAACCTTTTCAATCTGTGCAAATATGCGGAGGACATGGTCATCGTATTCAGTAACCCCACAGCATCTAACTCTTCCTTACCCCTTATATCGGAGCTTTTAACCTCGCTCCACTCGCAGCTCAGCAGTATTGGTCTCAAAGTAAACCTCACCAAGACTCGTTTAATGAATCTCTCTTTTGACCCATTCTGCTCTCTCCCGGTTGCAAATTATCCCCCCGATATTGAAATAATTGATTCGGCTAAACACCTTGTAATTTATTTTTCAAAATCCTTAGACTTCTTCTCACAACTTACGTATGCTAATTCCAAACTCTACATATGGGCCCGTTTGATCTGTTTCAAGATTGACTACCCCATTCTCCAACTCACGCTATTCAAATTCTACGTCCTACCCTCTAATTTTATACTCTAGCGAATTCTACTGTCCTCTCCGTCTTGCCTCCTTGTATGCCATCGAAAAGATCTCCACATTTTTTAAAGCAAGTCTTCTCCACAGGCAAAATTATCGGGAACGCCTACTCCTTGCAAACCTTCTACTGCTTTGTTTTACCCGTCACCTTCGAATCATTTCTTTTATCCATTAGTTTACAACTTGCATATCACTTTCCAACTTTGCTCACCCAAGTCAACACTACGCCACACGTTCTAGCAACTCTTCTATCCAATCAAACCGTTCGCCCACCAAAGTCAAAAACAAATCTATATTTTTTCCAAAGCCACTAGTGCCTTCAACGCTCTTCCCACGGACATGAAGCTCCTACCCCAGCACGAATTTAAAAAGGCGGTCCATAAGTACTTCTTCAACAAACTTCTTTGTGATACAACCGATTGGAAACAAAACTGCTTCCTTCTCAATCCATAACTATTACTTTACCCCAGGCTATTCTATTTACTGACATCGGAGGGCGAAAGCCCGCAGGCAGTCATCTAATTTCCTCATTTCCCCTCTGGTTTAAAATCTCTCATTCTTGAATACCTGATACCACTTTTAATCTCATTTTTTTTACTCTATCATATCCATATAGTAGATACTTTACTACATTTTACTCATTCAATCCTTTTCCTTTTTGTTTCAGAGGAAGATCGGAAACTAATAAACCTGAAGTCCACCTAACGATTTGCATCGGACATCGACCCTTTCGTTTTCCATCAATCATAACCTCGTTAAACGGACGCCAGTGATCCCTGCAAGACACACTTCCTTCAATCTAGTCGACTCCATTCTGGTCAATACTACACTTCATAAATTCAATATCCACGACAAAGGACTCCGTTGTTCGACGCCTGCATCCTTTCCGCCATCATTTTCGATCTCACACTCAAACTCATCTGTCTGGACCCAGCCTACCCCGCATTGATGCTCGGAAACTTCATGGACTGAGCTACAATTGATCGTGTCTAGTTAAATGAAATTTCGTTTTTATTATTCATCAGACTGAACTATCATGAAGTTGATGATAACATTTCTCTTCATCAACTCCTCCCCCTGCTGTTAAATTGTAGGAGGTTTTCGCGGGGTTGCTTTCTTGTTCGTAATTTTATACCCGTCCTACATATCAATGGTGGCTATTATTACTACCCGTGCGCCTAATCAGTCTCTGATCTTTTTTCGGATGGTTGATGTGAGAAGGCAAAAACATCTGGTCATACGTATATTAGATATAATGTTGCAAATAGCAATATAATTCACAGTTAGTCCAAATTGAATATATGTTAGTCAGCTGTCAAAATAGATTTTTATGCAAAAATAGGTCTTAAACACTATTCACAGTTAAACTAAATTTTCCGTCTTCTACACGACAAAAGTTAAAATGATTTATGTTTATAAAGAAAAATGTTTTGCACACAAGTAGTTATTCCTACACAAATGTCTGGATTGGAATGAGTATAGCCAATCGATTAAAAGTACATGATAATATGAACATAGTAAAATGATTTGTTTATAAAGAAAAATGTTTTGCACACAAGTAGTTATTCTTACACAAATGTCTGAATTGAATTGTATTTATACCATCGACTTAAAACATATGATGACATGGAAAAAGTCATCGTTAAAAGTTATCATTAAAAATGAAGGGGTAAGCCCCATAAAGACTTCAATGACAAAAAACTCGATTGAAAATACATGATGACATGAATGGAATCAAGGTTAAAAGTTATCACTAAATGAGGATATGAAATCCGTGTAAAGACTTCTATGACAAAAAACTCACGAATATTTAGTTACCTCTTGCTATGGTTTAATTCATGTCATTATTATAATCTATTATTCTCTGACATTCTGACTGGCACAGTTAACTGATAACAGTAAAATTGTGAATAATCCAACTGAGCGAAATACACACGCAGTGACACAATAGTCCATCGTGTGATCCTCGCGGATCGCGCGCGGTTCCGTTTATTTAATAAAAAAACTATTAATTACAAATAAAATTGCAGTTCAAGAAATATCGATTGAAACTGCTTGAAACTAACATAGATTGTTCCTAAAATCACAGTTAAGAGAAATATTGTATAAGAACAGATTTAGATTATTTGACCTTAAAGAGCACTGTATCAAACATCGTTGGGTTGTAACACTGAGCCTCGTGTTACAATATGACGCATAACATTTCAATTTTAATAAAACAAAACTGGAAATAAAAATTTCCAGAAATACTGGATTCCGAAAACAATTATCCTTGTCTTTTATTCAACCATGAGAAAGTGTTATCATAATCAAAATAAAATACAACAGCAGAATTGTAGACTTTTTCAAGTTCAGTAGATAAAAATTTAAAAGAAATCTTAGATGGAGGCCTTTCTCTAAGCCCCTTTGGCAATTGATTATAAATTTTTTAGATTTTCGAGAAAGAGAAAAACTTGCTCGCAACATTCCCCACCAAAGGAGGAGATATTGCCAAATGTCCAGATCTAGTTCCAACTTCATGACTCTTTCTTATCGGAGTCATATAGGCACAAGTCCACTGGTTCAGATGGAAAACTTTTATGCAATAGCACATCCTCCGAAACCACAAAGTTTGCAATGACAAAAACTGTAATCTAGAGGCGTATATAGTGCAGGAGATAGGACTAATTTGTTCCACAACTTTTCTTTGTACAGCTTCTATCTTATTGAACAAACCCTTTTCAATGGATTCCAAGTAGCGACAGCATATTCTAGTATCGGTCTAATCCATATTATATACATGTTAAGTTTTATGTCATTTGATAAGATATTTCGATTTATTAGTGCCCATCTTTTCTTGGCACTGCCTACTATACTTACAATATGTCTTTCAACAGAAGCTGTACATTGAATAGTTATGCCTAAATTCTTAATTTCTTGCATAAGTTTAATCTCAAACACATCATTAATCACAGCATCATGAAAATAAACATAATGAAAGTTTGTTCTGTTACCTATTTTTAAAGCTCTCGTCTTTTTATTGTTTATTCTCAGCCCTAGTGTAATCAAATATCTACTCAAATCATACAAATCTAATGTCACATTATTTTTGGAGAATTCGACATTTTTTTGGATCAATTGGGAAGATTATTTTTAAATCATCAGCGAATTTGCAAACTCGACCGTTAAGGATCTTAGTTTCCAAATGTGCAAATACGATTTTAAATAAAATTGGCCCCAAACTTGATCCCTGTGGAACTCCACTCGTTACTCGTTTCGATTTTGATATCAAATCGTTCACTTGAATACTCATTCTTTGATTATATAAATAGTACTTAGGTAATCAAAAATATTCGGATCAATATTCAACAAACTTATCGCATTCAAAATAAGATCAAAAGATATAGAGTCAAAAGCTTTTGAGATATCTATAAATACAATTAATGCATCTTCATTATTCTCATATAATGTAATTACATATTTCCACATAGAAAGCATATTAGTAGTTGTCGATCTATCTTTCGTAAAGCCATGTTGACCTAAATTAAAATCAGCCGGCAACATACGTTCTAAATGATTTAGTATCAATCGTTTTATTATCTTAAAAACGAAGGGATAATAGAGATTAATCTATAATCATTGGCGCACGTTGGCATACTTACTTTTGGCAACGGCTAAGCTACTATCGTTAGTATATCGATTGTTAATTTCCCATTCTTAAAAATTCTATTTATAAAGTTGCAGAGCACATTCCTAAAAGGTAAGAGTAATTAAAGCAGGTTATCAATCGAAATACCAAAGTGATATTTTTTGTTTTTTTGATTTGATTTTTAACATCAATTTTATCAACTCATCACTGTCAATAACAAGTCCTGGTTCCTGGTCTCTCAAAGGATCAGGTAGTTCCATAAAATTTCTTTCATTCTGTGGATTACATATCAAATTGTCAAATACTTCATCCAATTCGTAGAGATATTCATACTCAGTTTTATCCACAGGTAATATAAGCTTTAACTTTTTCTTATATTTACTGTAATCTGTGAAGAGTTTGTATCCTAGTCTAGGCTTACTCTTCATTTTGGCCAAAATAATTCGTTCTGATCTATGACGAATTATCAGCAGTGATGAATTAATTTCTTTATCAATCAAATCTAAACTCATTTCGGATTTGACCGCATTTTTCTTGTGCGGGACAATTGTTAGCACTCATAGGTCGGCAAAATCTTGAACCTTTTATCTTTTCAGATGATGTAATTTTTGGCCTCAGTTGATGGGTTCTCACTTGTCCCTTCTCCTTTAAGCCTTCAATTAGCTGATTTTCTGAAAGCGCTTTAGGATCAAGATCCGCCATTGATCTTTCACCTATATTTCGAGACGTTATTTCCAGTCTCATCTTCAGGGTTGACACAATACGCACAGGAGTAAAACACAACTTGTGGCAAATGTTGTGTTTTACTCCTGTGCGTATTGTGTCAACCCTGAAGATGAGACTGGAAATAACGTCTCGAAATATAGGTGAAAGATCAATGGCGGATCTTGATCCTAAAGCGCTTTCAGACAATCAGCTAATTGAAGGCTTAAAGGAGAAGGGACAAGTGAGAACCCATCAACTGAGGCCAAAAATTACATCATCTGAAAAGATAAAAGGTTCAAGATTTTGCCGACCTATGAGTGCTAACAATTGTCCCGCACAAGAAAAATGCGGTCAAATCCGAAACGAAAAGGACAGCACTGAGAAACAAAATAATACATCTTTTAAAATGTACTAAACTCATTTGTTTAATATTATTGATAAGACTACACTTTATTATATTGTCTCGTTTAATTCTTGGTTTACATAATTTCCTATTGATTTCCTATATTTGAACCAGTGGACCGGTGCCTAGATGAATCCAATAAGAAAGAGTCATGAAGTTGGAACTAGATCTGGACATTTGGCAATATCTCCTCCTTTGGTTGGGAATGTTGCGGGCAAGTTATTCTCTTTTTCGAAAATTTACAAAATTTACAATCAATTGCCAAAGGTGCTTAGAGAAACGCCTTCATCTAAGATGTCTTTTAAAATTTTATCTACTGAATTAGAAAAAGTCTACAATCCTTCTGATATTTTTAATTTTGATTATGATAATACTTTCTCATGGTTGAATAAAAGGTAAGGATTATTGTGATCAGCAAAGTACCTTCTTGAGCTTTTTATTTACAAGTTTTGTATTAATAAAATCGAAATGTTATGCATTATATCATCAACAATACATAAAATCAATTGCTAGTCATGGTTCTCATTATTTGCATAATGTTACACTCGAATTATACCTCTATTTTTCAAATTTCGATGATGAATCTTTTACTCTTTACAGCCGAACTTTCTGATGCTGATATATTATTCAGTACAACTAGTGAGATTTACTTATCTGAATGAGACTTATTGCACATATTTATATGATGTGATATCTTTTTTATATTGTACATTTTCCAATATTATTATCTATTTGCTGGAACATGTGTGGTTTGGATCCAAATAAAGATATTCTCTTCTATTATTTGATTGAGTTTATTGCCAAGTAAGTAGTAAACATTCCGTTGCCTAATACTAATTTATCAAATATATATTTAAGTTCGATCAACATGAAAGCTAATCTTAGTTTAAGCACACAAAGAAGTTTTCTCAAGACATAGCTGGCATGAACTTAATAGATGTGAACAAGAATTCAAGCTTATCAGAATCAAATTGGTATATTAAGAACGAAAACAACTTGGCATATATGGCGTTCTCATTAACTAATACGTTTGGAGCCTCCAAAATATATGGTGGCCGCGCCAGTCCAAAACTATTCAGTCTACCACCGTATAAATCCGAAAAACACTGAAGTTGGATCGGGAATGCCAAAAAGATATTCAAAGCTTACCAGAATGTAAACCCTATGGAGAAATTTGCTGCAGCAAAGATGGCATTGCCAGAGAGTTTCTGAAGCAACTTAGAAAACTTTAGAAACAGAACTGTGGAAGAAGAACCGTATAATGCATTTGAGTTGCTAATAGCCGAAATTCAACAGAGATATCAGCCTGTGCGAATTATTACGCCTAGAAAAGGTGGAGCGTCAACTACCGTCAGAGTTTTATGAACGCCCTTGTAGGAAAGCTTTCGGGTTGAATACATTTAGAGATATGGTGAATTCTATTTTTACAGCTGAGCTACCATCCTGGCTTAGAGCCGCATTAGAGGTATTTGAAACAATGAATGTTGATTGGCCAAGTAAACTCAGAGGGCTATACGGGGTGTATAAACAGCAGGAACCGCAGGTAAATGTTGTAAGAGCAGATTCTATCATGGTGCAGCCCGGTAGGGCATATACCGAAACAATCCTGACGCTAAAGGAAATGTGCTTTACAAATGTAGAGAAGTTGCTGGTACACATTGAAAAATGGATGATATGGCGAGAGCTATTTCGCAAATTCAGAGTCAGGATAGCAATACTAGACGTCGAGGGAGTCACTCGCTTCAACGCTTCGATGGTCCGCGAGAATGATGTAAGTCACATTGTGAATATGTACGAAGTGCCAAGGAGAGAATTGCATATACCCGCGTTTAGTTGGACCCAAATGGAAAGGAAGCACTAAACCGGTAGAGAGGAATCCATCACCAGGAAAAGGATAAAATCCCCGCTAGTAGGAGCCGTAGGAGAGGTTCCATTGCAAAAGCTTCCAGACACGCATTTAAAAGGCATACTTAAGGCAAAAGCAAAAGATGCGTCAAGAGCAAATAGCACCGGAACAGAAGGCAACTGGGTCAGATTCTGACTAAGCGGAGATCTGGAAAATGATGCTGGATTATCCAGCAATAAACTCATTATTAAAGATGAATTAAATGGACTGGGGTTTCTCATCGACGCAGGTGCTGAAGTAAGCATAATTAGGTCAGATGTGTTGGAAGAAGATTGTCTCACATTTGATTATCAACTATAGGCCGCAAATAGTTGTCCGATAGGAGTCAGGAGGATGAAAGAATTGTCGGTAACCTTAGGCCAGAAATCCTCTTTTACGTGGAACTTTCTTGTAGCCGATGTCAATGATCATATCATTGGGATGGATTTCTAGATCACAAAACTAGGACTATGGCAGATGGCGTAGGAGTGCTAGCATCAACTGAGTCTAAAATTGCGGCAGTTAGAATATTCCTTTTACCCCCTCCCACGGTCGCACATGACTTTGCCGACATCATCAAGAAACACCTTGCTGTGTTTCAACCTTTCACTGCCAAGAGAACAGATTTAAAGACAGGAGGAGAACACCAAATAGAATTGGTGACTCCATTGCCTTTTTCATCAAAGGCCCAACAATTAGCACAACACAAGCAACAAGTTGCTGTGTTTGAATTTCACCAGTTGCGCGAAGAGAGAATTTGTAAATGTCAAATTTCAATTTTGCTTCCACAATAGGAGTAGTTTCCAAACCTGAACCGGGACAATGGAGGGTTAGTGACAATTATCGTCTATTAAACTCAGTGACTAAGGGTGATTCTTATCCTCTCCCTAACCAGAGAACTCTGGGATATGATGTTTATTCAACTTTAGATCTCCAGAAAGCGTACTATCAAATAACGATAGAAGAAAGTTCTATACCACTCACCGCAGTCAGATTTCCACGAGGAGGATCGCATGAATTTCTTCGAATGCCTTTTGGGTTGAACAATGCGAGTTAGACATTTCAGCGTTTGGCTAAAGAAGTCCTTTAAAATTTTCCGTTTGGAAGGGTGTAAATAGCCGACATAATTCTTTTTAATCGCTTACGTGATGAACATCTTTGGCATTTGGAAACAACTTTGACCAGGCTGGAACATTATGAATTAGTGGTCAATCCAAATAAGAGTACCACTAGATGCTCTTCAGTTAATTATCTTGGACATGTACCTTCCAAAGACGAAATAAACATTTGGAAGATAAAATCCAAGCTATCAAGGACATAATGGAGCCCCGGACCGTGCGCCAATTACGAAAAGTCTTGGACATTATAAGCGATTATCGACGATTCATTCCAGGTCTAGCCAGAATTTTAGGATCGTTAACACGCCACCTCACACGAGAAAAGAGCACGATCAAGAAGTCTTTGCCTATAACCTTGAGTCAGGAAGACCAACAAAAATTCCTTAAGGCTAAGGAAATGCTAAGTGACACAACCAAACTAGCACCTGTGGATTGGGAGAAGCCATTTGAGCTAATCGCATATGCCTCGGATGTTGCAAAAGAGGCAGTGCTTTAGCAAAGCGACAAAGATATTGTAATACCAATTTGGTTTTATAGCCGATAGCTTCATGATCGAGGACAACGGTATGACACTTTTGGTAAAGAGCTTCTTTCTGGGCATGCCGCAGTGCTACATTTTGAGCATTATTTAGACGGTCATCAGTTCAAATTATTGACAGATCACATGCCTTTTATCAGCATACTTGGTAAAACAGCGAGGCTTAATTACTCTCACAGTGTGAATTTCCAAATTCCCCGGTTAGCAGAGTTCGATTTCACTGTCTCTCGTATTGCTGGTAAAGATAATGTGGTAGTCGATGTACTTAGCAGACCAAATGAAGCAGATGTCGAGCTGATACATCAAGGTCCATTGTAGAATCTAGATGATTTTCTAAACAATTTAGTACGTCAAATCGAGGAAGCGCAAGGATTGGATCTCTTTACGTTTTGACTAAGAGACCAGGATATGTTTGCAAGCTCGTGAGTGGCAAGTGGTTGTTATGAGAAACGTCCAGAAATCAACCATGACCCTATGTGCCGTTGGAGTTTCTTGCTAAAATTATCGAACAATTACACGATATGGGACATCCATCCATAAAAGCCACCATTCGATTAGTCAACGACAGATACGTAAGGTCGAAGATGTTTAAAGACCTACGGGTATGAGTAAGATCCTGTGCCGAGTGTCAAACGTGTAAGGTGTTGAGACATACCAGAACCGAGTTACAGGATATTGGGATACCAACTGGACGGTTCAGACATATACACATAGACATTGTCGAGATGCCTGAAGTCAACGGTCAAAAATATTTGCTAAAAATGGTAGATCGTTTTAGTCGCCAATTCAAAGTAGCAATTTTGAAGGATATGACGGCGCAAGAAGTCTTGTTTGCGTTCATACATAATTGGATATTGCGTTATGGTGTTCCGGAAAGAGTCACCAGTGATCGCGGTAGTCAATTTATATCAGAGCTTTTCGTAGGATCTCTCAATATCATAGGAACAAATGTATTGCATGCTAGCGCATACAATCCACGGGCGAATGGGATGGTAAAAAGGCTGCATCGTGAACTAAAAGCTGCTTTGAGGTGTACTAGTGGAACAAGCTGGGTACACGATCTTCCTATAGTATTACTTGCAATGCGCAACAGATATAGAGCACAATTAGGAACTTCAATAGCAGAATTGTTTTATGAAGAACCATTAAGGTTGCCTGGAGACTTTCTAATAGAAACTCGAAGTGGTTTTGAATGGGCTTCTAGCTATGTAGATTGGTTTGTAAGGGCACTTAGAGATAATATGTGTCGTGTGTCTCCAACCAAGACTAGAAAAATAAAAACGAATTGCGAGGTGTCCTTTAATCTAAGATCGTCTTTGCATGTTTATGTAACTAATGAAAATAGGAAGAACTGCCTGACATAATTTTATATAGGACCATAAAAGGTCAAGAGAATGAAGGATAAAAGTGTCAGCATAGAAGTAAACAAAATGGATGATTGTTTTATCTTGGATCGTTGTATTTTCCAGTTTATCTAGACTGAAGATATGACTGAAGAACTAGATGGGTTGAAGAACCATCGTTCCATGGACAAATCTGATGTGTGCCATCCAATTATGCAGGCAGAAAAGTCAAATCAGCAACTTTCATAAAACGTGTCGTTGACGACATCGAAATCATGTTCTACCGAGCTACAAGATCGTAACGTTCCACAAACGCAGCCGAAATGGAAGTACCGGTAACAACTGAACAAAGCGCTATGTCGACGACAGAGACACCAGTATGCCAAACTTGCTCAGGAAGAGTTCAACGTCAGACAAAGAACAAGAATTAGGTCTATTTATAAATGCCTTTTTTGTGAAGATGGTGTATATAGAGGAAGATATTTCCTCAAACATAAATTAGTACTTTTGTCAGGCCACTGTTTACACATTGTGTTACTATGCAAACATAGTACTTAGCAACGACATTTATATAAACAATGATTACTTAGTTATTTGTAGTAAACAAATAACTACGAAGTTAAAGTAAACTTTGAAAAATTGTTTATTTATCAGTTTTGAGTTTTCTTTCCTGTGTGCCAGAAATATTTTGACTTTTTCTGTTAATTGCAGCAAATTTCTGGTTTCTTGTTACAATTTTGATCTTCACAATAAATTCCCGTTAAATCGAATTTTCGTTTTTACTTGTGTATATTGGGATCGTTCAGGAACAGGTAATTTAATCGTTCTCTTTCTTGCGTATTTTTTTCTTTCCAAATTATTTGATAGGGTGTATTGCTACTTAAGAAGTACACAGTCCGTTGCCTAAAACTGATTTATTAAATATATATTTATGGTCGATCAACATGGGAGCTAATCTTAAGTTTGAACACACAAACAAGTTAGCTCAAGACATAGCAGTTATGAACGTAATAGATTTAAACGATAACTCTAGCTTATCAGACTCAAATGGGTATATTAAGAACGAAAACGACTTGGCATCTATGAGGTTCTAATTAACTAATAGGTTTGGAATCTCCACAACACCTTCTGTAGAGAAAGATATTTCCTCCGATATAAAATTAGTACTTTTTTCAGGTGTGGAGGTTAATTAAATTATTGGAAATCAATTAACTTGTAAAACGTCCCGGCTTTAAGTAAATGCCGTACGACGTTACAAAGCAGTGAGGTGCCAAGACTGCTGAGAATTATTACTTTTGGTGTCCCTTATTACTGTTAAAATTGCGCTCTCCGGCAAATGCCGAGAAAGTTAGATAGTGTGGCAGTGTCTAGAAGTACTCCTAGACACTTGAGACCGGATCTGGTTGCCTGGCTGGTGTTCGATCTATTGTGTCTTTGAAATCAGCGGCGAGATACTGTGTGAAGGCTGAGTATTGTCTCATTGAATATCTGTGCGCAACAGAAATCAAACATGACTACTCACTAGCATGGTAAATGCACCATGCTTATATAGCGTGAAAACGAAAGCTCGCAAGCCATTGGTTAACGGAAAATTTTGCTTGTTTAAATTGGTGCCACGTAAATTAAATTTGAATTTCATTTATGCACATAATATACTATCATTTGTGGTAGTATCTCTCTGATGATGTTGATAGAATTAACCCAGTTGTTAACTATTATTCTGCCTACCTAAGATTAGTATATTGTTAATAGGTTTAGTCATTGATATCACACCAATTAATTCAATGAAAATAGAGCAGTGTGAGGTTTGGAGAGCCGAAGCGTGAGGATTTCAAAGTAGATTGTCAGTGAAGTTGCCAGGTTTAAGTTAAAACTTGGGCAGGCTGGATCGCCATCAATGTGTTTGAATACGACCAAAGGAACTAGTGTGTGCTTGTCGTTGTGGTCATAATATTCGTAGAGTGGTCACTCTGCATTGAAAGTGGCATGTACCATGATATAAAGCCAATAACTACTTAGTATTGCTACACAAGGCGTTAGCTCTAAGTAGCTGGTCATACCAAAATAGGCCGTCTGAACTCAGGTGTGAGCCATACGTTACAATGTAAAAATATATACAGGAAAATCAAAGGGTAACGACAAATAGTGTACTCGAAAATTGCTGCGGAGATAGCCTAATACCAAAGAACTGTTAAAAAATGCTACACAATTGTTACCTAAGAACTGCTGGTTAAACCCCGTGAGACAAGTGATTGTGAGAAATAAATAATAATGTAGATTCATAGATGTCACTTTGCGTGGTCCGCATAAAGTTAAAAATCTGATACGTAGAATAACGAAAATTAACAATGTTTAAAAATCATCACTTATGCGCTATGCAAAAGCAATCCATAGCTAGGTTGAGGTTGTAGGCAGATAGAGCCTGAGACGTGTGAAGAAGGTTGTATGTTCCCAGGATCAGGCGGTTTGATAAACGGTTTCAACCAGTCTATGCTTAATGATGTGGGTGTGGCACCTTACATGGTAATGAAGTATTTTGGCTGTCTGAGAAAATCGGGTAATGACCGCGATACTATGGTTGTAGTGGTGCAACAACAGTGTCGTTGCGAACGAGTACTCTCTTGCAGCTGTGGAGATGCGGGTGATCGAAAACTGGACGAGGCGTATGTCTCGGCTGCTATTCCGTCATGTTACCGAAATGAAGTCGGAGGCGGTTAGCTTCGTCTTTTGTTCATCATGTGCGGGTAGTATACGTGGGTGCTGACTAGACAGGCATAGATCCATGCCATACAAAAGTTGTGACGCAGACGTTTTAATAGATTCACGAGTACGGGAACGCAGTGCAAGCAGAAATAAAGGTAGTGCGTCGACCCAGTTGCCATTAATAGACGAGAATGCTAAAGCAGCTCTGAGTTCCCTATGCGTTTTCTCTACCATAAAATTAGACTGGCGGTGGTAGGCAGTCATCTGGCGCATAGTGCATCCCATGAACCGCAAGGTGGTTTTGAAACAATCCGATGAGATGGAAGTGTCTCAATGGAAAACAATAATGAGATATCCATGCAAAGATAAAACCATTAGTTACTTCTTCTGCAGAAATGGTGCCAAGAGTTAATGCCGCAGGCCATCGTGTAATTCTATCAATTATAGTTAGAAGGTAACAGAAACCTTGAACCTTTGTCAGATGATCTATGTCGATGTGGACGATGGCTAAGTGAGAAGTAATTCAGGAATGTTGCAACTTAGAACGAGTGTGCCCTATGATCTTGTTTTTCTGGAAAATTGCTTATACGAAGACTCGTTTTGCCTAAGCCTGTGACTCCAGAAGCGATCTGTAGGAAGTCGGACAGTTGCCTTGCTTCCTGGGCGAGAAATTGGGTAAATTGAGTCGGAAACGTTTCTCTGAAGGCTGGTTGGCAGAGATGGCTTGTTGGGCTGCGTAAACAATTGGTAAGCCTTCCCAGAGACGGAATATGAACTTGGTTGGGTGACAGGCTACTGATCTTTGAATGTGAATGTCACCGCGTTGTTTCGTTTGCAGGAGGAATGGCGTTAGTACAGGTTCACTGAGTGTCACGGAGATGACAGTGAATGGCGACGGCAAAGGTGGTTGTAGTGAGACTTTTGAACTGGAAAGGGTATCTGCAATGACGTTTTATTCGCCCTTGACGTGAAAGATGTCAAATTGCCATTCGCTTAGACGTGAAAGCTGCCTTTTTACTCTGTTAGGGTACTTGGCGATAATTTAAGTAGCGTTTCTAAGTGTGCTAACTAATGGTGCATGATCCGTTAAAACAACAAATCTGCTACTGCTAACGAAGCTGATAAAATGGCGCACTGCGTCGTGGATGTTGAGAAGTTCTCGACCGAAAGTGTCGTATCTCGTTTCTACTGGTTGGAGAGTATGCGAGTAGTTTGTCACTGAATTTAACTTGAGGTAATCTCTGCAGGCTCTGTACGATCCGTTTAATTTAGAGACTAAGTGCAGTGGTGACGCTCATAAACTTTTCCATGGTTTAATGATTACTTCTTCCAATAACCTTAAACATTCCTCTTGAGCAGTTTTCAGTTTAGCAAGGGCCAGTGGACGCTTTTTGAGTACAAAAGTATGTTCTTTGGTGACGATATGGTGCATAGTGTTGGAGACTCGTAGCTATGACTTGCTGAGTAAAAAGCGAATTGTGTTCTCTAAGAGCTGCTGAATGATGCACTGGGGTTGACTGAATAACCTGTAACTCCAAACGTTCGGAGGCAAGTGTCCAAAAACTTTGCTCAAGTCCGATGGAGGGGTCGATGATCTTTTGATTGGCAAGATCAACAATGAATGGAAATTTCAAAAGGAAATCAAGACATATTATTTTGTATGAGACCTTGGCGACGATGAAGTTGTGCGTAAATTCACGCCTTAAACCTATGTTGAGTGTGCGCTTCCAGAAACCACAAGTAGGTATGGGCTCCCCTGTAGCTGCTGCGAGTAAAACGCCTAGTGACATATCGGCCATTGAATCACCCCTGAAAACTGAGACTGTTGCACCTGTGTCTACGATGATTTGTTCGCCAGTTATGAAATCAAGAAGATACAGAAGTTGGGTTGTTTGACCGGGTCATGCAAGCAAGTAGGTTGGTGATTTCGCCTGACATTGTCAGTTTGGCTGTCTATGTGGCATATTCGGCGTGGACGAAATGAGTAAATCGGAATGTCAGATTGTAATTGATTGCATCTGTGTGGCGCTGTTGATGATGCTCAGTAAGTTTGGTTTTCTATTTTCTGCGCCATACGTTTCCTGATCATGATGCTGCATTTCACCTGTTTTCTGTGGCCTTTCCAGTCAACTGTGGAAATTGGCATTCATTCGGAAATTTTTCCGAACGGCATAAACAGACTTTTCATGAATGAAAAAACTTCTGGTGATTATAGCATCAGTTTTTTGGGGCATATCTATTAAAAGATTGTGTGTCTAGATCGCTGTCTATTGTTATTTCGTGTTTTTGGTGTAAAAATGGGTCATGCGTTCACCTGCTTTAGCTCGGATTTCCCTATGCCAATCCTTCTAGAATTTAGCCATGTTTACTATTGTCCTCTCTAAAGAGGCGATCCTATCATCCTGCGGGGAAGTCCAAAAGAATGACGAAATTCACCTAGGTTTCAAAATCCTAAATTCTTATTCACATCTCTCTGATGAGTCACCTATTGAGAGAGACTTGGAGAGCTGTCCGGCGAACAACTTTAGTGCCTGTGGAAGATTGTTATTAAAAACAACCTTAGCCTCATGATCAGAAATATTGATTTTATACCAACATTTCCGCAATTCCCTTAAAATCTTAATAGGGACAATGTTTTGTATGTATAACTGCGCATATCTATTTATTATCTGCTCAGTTTCAGTGGGATCCAGAAGGGATTCTACTTCATTTGGAGGCCCAAAATAGGGTTGGGTAGTTTCCTAATGGCCTCAAGCTTCGGATAAAGCCATCGCTGCAATTTTAAAGTTAGTTTAGCGAAAACATTTGACAGTTTTTGATGACTGTCATAATCTGGAAACGGGGAGAAAGTGGCGTCTACGCTCATAAAGAATAGCTCGAAATCTCCATCCCAATCAGGAACATCAATATCTAAAATTGGACCTGACATTCTAAAAATCTTACGGGATCTTAAACGCATAAATTTATAAGCAAGATGACATGTATAAAAAGACGTAAAATGAAATGCTTAACAAAATCTGTTTCCACAGTTGAAACAGACGGGATGAGCACAGAAGACAGATGAAGTTAGTCCTTTCACAAAATCACAAGTCACAGTTTACCAGTTTCAAAATCAAGAAAAAACATCATCCACGAGATCAAAAATGTGTACCGTTTTTTATAGTCTCGAATATTGCAATAGGGAAAGTGCTTCAGCACAGAGAAAAAAATATTCTAAGACCAATTGTATTTTATAGCTGAAAGTTTCATGATTGAGAAAAACGGTATGAACCTTTCGGTAAAGAGCTTCTTGCAATGTATAATGCAGTGCCACATTTTGAGCATTATTTATATGGTCACCAGTTCAAATTATTGACAGATTACAAGCCGTTGATAAGCATTAGTAATAAAACCACGAGACTTAATTATTCTTGCAGGGTGAATTCCCAGATAACCCGATTAGCAGAATTCGACTTCACTGTATCTCATATTGCTGGTAAAGAGAATATGGTAGCAGATATACTTAGCAGACCAAATGAAGTAGATGTCGAGCTGATAAATCAAACACTATTTAAGAAACTAGATGATTCACCAAACAATTTAGTCAATCAAATCGAGGAAGCGCAAAGATCGGATCCTTTTACGTTAATTTTGTCTAAGAGACCAAGATATGTTTGCAAGCTTCTGAGCGGCAATTGGTTGTTGTGCGAAACGTCCAGAAATTAACCATGACCATATGTGCCGTTGGAGTTACGCGCTAAAATAATTCACCATTTACACGATTTGGGAATATATCTATTCGATTAATTAATGAGAGATACGTGTGTCTGGCATTGATCCAAAGTGTTTGAATTTCTCAAAATCTAGATGTTTATTAATTCTTTTCTGGTTGTGAGTTCGACGAACCGGGGCACCATTTATGTAGGAGACTTTTGCGAGATTATTCCCTACATTATTTTGGTAGCAACTGTGTAGATCCGTGCACATGTTTAATCCCCGGCTTTTTCCCGATGGGTGACGAGAGAAGACTGGTATGAAGGATCACACATGTATTGTAAATGACTTCGCGTATGAAATCATAAGTAGTCCAAATTGACCGTGCTCTAGACGGCAAAAGTAAAAACATTGTTCACAAAGATGAAGGTTTTATGCACAAGTCACAGTTAAACAAAATTGTCCATGAACTAGACGGTAGTAAAATGAACACTGTTTATAACGTAGCATATTTTGCACACAAGCAATTATTCTTTCACAATTGTCTGAATTGAAATGAATATATGCAACCGATTGAAAATATATGATGATATGAACATAGTCACTGTTAAAAGTTGTCACTGAGAATAAATGGATGAACTTCGTGTAAAGACTTCAATGAAAAAAAATTCACAAATAATTAGTTCACTTTTTGCTATGTTTTTAAATTATGTCGTTATAATAATCCATTATTCTCTGAAATTCGGATAGGCATAGTTAAATGTGAACAGTAAATCCCTCGCGTAAACTGCAAATAATCCAACTGAGCGAAATAAATCCACTGTGACACAACAATCCACCGCATGTTTAATGCGTATCGCGCGAGATTGTTTATATTTAATAAACAACTGTAAACGCCCAGGCTTCAAGTAAATGCCGTATGACGTTACAAACTCGGTTAAGATGCTATGGATATAGAGTTATTGTTATGATAGAGGGCCCTTAACAGGGCCGGTCGTGCGTTCTCTGGCAAATGCCGAGAATGTTTCTTCAGAGTAAAGATGTCCTAGTGCCTTGGGTTGACTCTGGTTGTGGTTTCTTCTGTTGTTGCGTTGTAATCTCGATGTGGAAACTTCGTTGAAGTTCTGCATTAATTGGTTCGTCTCGCTGGTTGTACCGCAACAAGATGAGTCACGGATGTTGCTAATTATTGGTGAAGACAAATCCAATAACCAGCGTAGGTAATGACAGCCGGCAGCACGCACACGTAACGCAAAGCAGAAGGCAAATGCGACAACTGACTGGCATGGTAAATTTCCCGTGCTTAAATAGCCATGCCATAGTCTACTTGCACACTCTTGGTTAACGGCAAGTTTTGCTTTTTTCTCATTACTTGAAGCCGGGGCGTTTACAAAATTGGCGACCGCGCCAAGATATTGAGTATTGTTCTGTTTTTTTTTGGTATAAATAAAATTGACTTTCTTTTTCATTTATTTGGGATAAAAATAGATTAATATTTGCGTTTACGTCTTCTTTACCATGATCGTGCTCTTCTGGATATTTTGTTGTGTATTTATTCGTGGATTTCTGGGGAATTTTTTTGGGGTATAATAATAATAATAATAAATTGGCATCAAAGGCCAATAGGCCCTCTGTTCAACTTTCCTACGTACAAAACTGCACCGTACGTACTCGACAGGCTCAATTGCAGATAATTTCAATTTTTGGTACTACTTACTTTACTTTACTGCGGCTGACTCCTTTTAGAGGATAAGCCGGCTCCTGGAGTTTCTTGGGAATTTGGTACAAGTGGTGTCCCCTCACCACTCGGCTTTTTGATCGAGGACGCACCTCTAGCCTTTGCACATCCAAGCGCAATCTGCAAGGCAGCAGTAAGTTGCATGGTTGCCGGTGGCTGTTGAGAGCTCATTCGCCATTCGGAAGTACGGGGTACTGTCCAGGAGTCCATGTAATCCTGTGGCTATTGAACCCTTTTGTGGCGAGGAACACACGCCGAGTCATGGTGCCGTCGTCGGGTTCATGTGGTATTTTATAGAAGATCCGATTGCCGGTCGGAAATCCACCACGCCCTGGTGACACCACCGCCATAGCCCCGTTAGCCCATGTACGATCGGCCATCGAGACATGGTTGACACCGTCGTACCACGTTGAGGAGGGGATGGACTTTACGATGATTTATCTTTTTAGAGCAGAATAGAATATCTTTATTTGGATTCAAACCACACATATTCCATCAAATAATAAAATTGGAAAATGTACAATATATATTAAAAAATAATCACATCACATAAAATTGTGCAATTAATCTCATGTAGATAAGTATATCTCACTAGTTGTACTATACAATATATCAATATCAGAAAGTTCGACTGAAAAGAATAATATATACATCATCAAATTAAGAACAATGAAGGTATAATTCGAGTGTAAGATTATGCAAAAATTGAGAACCATGACTAGCGATTGGTTGTATGTAATGTTAACTAACATGAAGATATAGTGTATAACATTTCAATTATAATAATACATAACTTGGAAATAAAAATCTCAAGAAAATCTGTTTCCGATAACAATTATCCTTGTCTTTTATTCAACCATGAGAAAGTATTATCATAATCAAAATAAAAAAATATCAGCAGGATTGCAGACTTTTTCAAGTTCAGTAGATAAAATTTTAAAAGACATCTTAGATGGAGGCATTTCTCTAAGCCCCTTCGGCAATTGGTTATAAATTTTGTAGATTTTCGAGAAAGAGAATAACTTGCTCGCTACATTCCCCACCAAAGGAGGAGATATTGCCAAATGTCCAGATCTAGTTTCATCTTTATGACTCTTTCTTATCGGAGTCATATAGGCACCAGTCCACTGGTTCAAATAAAAAATTATTATACAATAGCACATCCTCCGAAACCACAAAGATTGCAATGACACAAACTGTAATCTAGAAGAGTATATAGTGCAAGATATAGGACTAATATGTTTCACAACTTTTCTTTGTACAGCTTCTATCTTATTGGACAACCCCTTTTTTAATGGATTCCAAGTAGCGACAGCATATTCTAGTACCGGTCTAATCCATATTATATACATTTGAAGTTTTATATCATTTGATAAGATATTTCGATTTATTAGTGCCCATCTTGGCACTGCCTACTATACTTTCAATATGTCTCTCAACAGAAGCTGTACATTGAATAGTTATGCCTAAATCCTTAATTTCTTGCATAAGTTTAATCTCAAACACATCATTAATCACAGCATCATGAAAATAAACATAATGAAAGTTTGTTCTGTTACCTATTTTTAAAGCTCTTCGTCTTTTTATTGTTTATTCTCAGCCCTAGTGTAATCAAATATCTACTCAAATCATACAAATCTAATGTCACATTATTTTTGGAGAATTCGACATTCTTTGGATCAATTGGGAAGATTATTTTTAAATCATCAGCGAATTTGCAAACTCGACCGTTAAGGATCTTAGTTTCCAAATGTGCAAATACGATTTTAAATAAAATTGGCCCCAAGCTTGATCCCTGTGGAACTCCACTCGTTACTCGTTTCGATTTTGATATCAAATCGTTTACTTGAATACTCATTCGTCGATTATATAAATAGTATTTAAGTAATCTAAAAATATTCGGATCAATATTCAACAAACTAACCGCATTCAAAATAGCATCAAAAGATATAGAGTCAAAAGCTTTTGAGATATCTATAAATACAATTAATGCATCTAACTTATTCTCGTCCAATGTATTTACATGCTTTCCACATGAAAAGCATATTAGTAGTTGTCGATCTACCTTTCGTAAAGCCATGTTGACATAAATCAAAATCAGCCAGCAACATACGTTCTAAATGATCAAGTATCAATCGTTCTATTATCTTCAAAAACGAAGGGATAATAGAGATTAATCTATAATCACTGGCGCACGTTGGCTTACTTACTTTTGGCAACGGCTTAGCTACTATCGTTAGTATATCGATTGGTAATTTTCCATTCTTCAAAATTCTATTTATAAAGTTGCAGAGCACATTCCTAAATGTTAAGGGTAATTGAAGCAGATTATCAATCGAAATACCAAGGTGATCTTTTTGTTTTTTTGATTTGATTTTTAACATCAATTTTATCAATTCATCACTGTCAATAACAAGTCCTAGTTCCTGGTCTCCCAAAGGGTCAGATAGTTCTATAAAATTTCTTTCATTCTGTGGATTGCATATCAAATTGCCAAATACTTCATCCAATTCACAGAGAAATTCATACTCAGTTTTATCCACAGGTAGTATAAGCTTTAACTTTTCCTTGTATTTACTGTAATCTGTGAGGAGTTTGTATCCTAATCTAGGATTACTCTTCATTTTGGCCAAAATAATTCGTTCTGATCTTTGACGAATTATTAGCAGTAATGAATTAATTGCGTTATCAATGGAATCTAACCTCATTTGTTTAATACTATTAATAAGACTACACTTTATTATATTATCTCGTTTAATTCTTAGTTTACACAATTTCCTATTAATTTGTTTCGTTATAATGTCCGTAAACGTAGATGCTTGAAATAAAATAGATAATAACGATGAAACAGAAGAAACAAATTCGTCAGTGTTCAAGAAATAAAAACTCCCATAATCAATTAGTATGCTTAATTCTCTAAAAAAATTCCAGTTGATTCTGGAACAGTGCACGTGTGCATTTTCAAAATTAAGTTTCTTTGTTATGCTACTCAAGATGTTCCATTGTAAAATAATTTTTTGTCATCCAATTCTATGAAATAATTAACAACATCATATCTGTGGGATGTCACCATTTCAAATTCTAAGTATACATGATCTAAGCATTGCGAACCTCTAATTGATTAATTTATAATCTGCTTGAGGTCATGGTTAGAAAAAAATTGATTATTTCACAGTCCTGCAATTTATTAAAGTCACCTACCACTACATTATAGCCATGGCAGTCAAAGATAGATTGAAAAGAATTAGTTAATATTTGACCATCAAATAAAGTAGCATACGGCGATCTGTAAACCGCTGTTAAGATCAGATTATCAATTTGTATAGATAAGAAATCAATGATAGCATTATCATCACTAGTATGTAAAGTTTTCGCCTTAAATACAGATTTACTATAAATGAGTACTCCTCCACCTCTTTTATCCAGCGATCTGTCCTTTCTCAATAAAGAATAGTGAGGAATATCAAATTCATGGTTTTTAACATCCTTGTTAAGCCAGGTTTCAGATAATATTATAAAATCGAAATCATTACTTATTATAAAATTACACAGCAGAAAGTTCTTATTCTTAACACTTCGAAAGTTAGCATAAAATAAAGTAAATGTAGAAAACGACTTATCTAAACAAGTATCGACTTTTACTGATTCAACCTTGTTGGCTTATTTACTATTCGTTTCCCGGGCTTCGAGGTCATGCTTCCTCTCCCCCCGCTGTCCACAACATTTAGTAACGATACATCGTTTTTTGATGTTGCAGTCTCACTCGATAGATTTCGTTTAACAGCTTGATCAAACGTTGACGGCTTCCGTTCCTGGTTGTTCTTTAACTTTTTTATTTTTTCCAACTAACGTTGGAGGAACGTTTTGTCCCGTCCAATAAATATCCTGTGAAAACTCAAATTCTCATCTTTCCTTTTATTGATAGACTCTATTTGCATATTTGTTGGCCTTTTTGATAATTTTACAATTACTGGCTGTTTCCCCACCCTATAGCATTTAGCAATATCTGCATGCGTCTCTTCTTTTATTAAAGCATTTAATTTCTCGACGTCTTTCACATCGGCATTTTCATCTAGATTAAATAAAAATCTATGATCCTCAAATAGGTTTTGAACTCAATATTTTGCGGTGTGTAAGCATTCAGGTTATCAATGCCGCGTTTTGCGTACGCGGGTAATAGCTGTACAGGGCAGTTACACAAAGATCCGATTTGTCACTATTTCCAATTGTGTCTTTGATCGGGCTGACTCATTTTTACTTCAATTGGAAATGCGGTTCTATCACATCTTTGTTTACTGTGATCAGTGTTATGTTGCCTGATGATGGTGCTGGAAAGTAGGCACCGAAACGTCGCCAGTAAACAAAGATGTGATAGAACCGCATTTCCAATTGAAGTAAAAATGAGTCAACCGATCAAAGACAAAACAAAATTGGAAATAGTGACAAATCGGATCTTTGTGTAACTGCCCGTGTACAGCTATTACCCGCGTACGCAAAACGCGGCATTGATAATCTATGATCCTGTTTGCTGTTACGTGCTGAAACTTCATTCGCTAATATATTTAGCATTTCTTCACCAGATGATTTATTTTTAACTAGCGTATCGCCTTCCACTGTTATATCGGCCAATTCAATCCATGGTAGAACATCAGTCTTTATCTTGTCTAACTTCACAAGTAATGCCTCATTCAGTTCAACTATACGCGCGTTTAATGTTTCATTATTCTTCACCACTTGCTCCAATTTATCTGAAAGATGTGAGTTAGAATATAGGGTTTTGGAACCCAAAGTGAATCCGTCATCCTTTTGTTCACCCCCGCAAGATGATAGGCTCTCCTCTTTAGAGAGGACAGTGACGAACATGGCTAAAGTTTTAGAAGGATTGGCCATTACCAAATCCAAGCTAAATCAAGTGAATGCTCGACCCAAATTCGTTCCTAAGCCCAATTATAACGGTAGGCGGCGATCGAGATCTCCGCAATCCTTTAACAAATATGCCCCAAAGAACTGGTGTTATAACCACCAGAAGTTTTTTTATTCATGCCAAGTCTGTCTTTGTCGTTCCGAAGAATTTCCGAATGAGTGCCAATTTCCACAGCTGACGGAAAGGACAACAGACCACAGGCACAAGGGTGCATCAGTATCGGGAAACGTCTGGCGCAGGAAGTAGAAGACCGTACTTTCTGCGCATCAACGGCATCAACGGCGCCACAGGGAAGAAGCCAACTACAATCCGACATCCCTGTCGACTCTTTTTGTCCACGCCGAATTTTTCACATAGAGAGCCAAATCGGACAACGCCGGTCGCAATCACCAGCCTACTTGTTTGCATGACCCGGCCAAACAGCCCAACGAGCTTCTGCACCTTCTTGATTTCAAAACTGGCGAAGAGTTCATCGTAGACACAGGTGCAGCAGTCTCAGTTCTCAAGGGTGATTCAATGGCCGAGATGTCGCTAGGCGTTCTTCTCGCAACAGCTACAGGCGAGCCCATACCAACTTATGGCTGCCGGTACCGCACACTCAACATAGGTCTACGACGTCAATTTTCCCACAACTTCATCATTGCCAAGGTCTCACATAATATAATAGGCCTTGATTTCCTTCTAAAATTTCGGCTCATTGTTGATCTTACCAATCAAAAGATCATCGACCCCTCCACCGGACTTGAACAAAGCTTTTGGACACTTGCCTCCGAGCGTTTGGAGTTACAGGTCATTCAGCCAACTCCAGTGCATCATTCAGCACAGATATCAGCAGCTCTTCAAAAATACAAGTCGCTTTTCGATCTTAACAAGTCAGAGCTACGTGTCTCCAACACGATGCACTATATCGTCACAGAAGGACAACCTATTGCACTCAAGAAGCGACCACTGGCGCCTGCTAAGCTGAAAGCTGCCCAAGAAGAATTCTCAAGGCTTTTGGAAGAGGGAATCATCAGACCATCGAACGTTCATGAGCGTCAGCACTGCACTTAGTCTCCAAATCAAACGGATTGTACAGAGCCTGCGGAGACTACCGTAAGCTAAATTCAGTGACAAAATCTGATGCATATCCTATTCCAAATATTAATACTTTACTTGAAAAACAACGGCAGCAATTTCTTCTCAGTGATTGACCTCAGACAAGCCTACCATCACACCCCGGTAGCACCAGAGGATATCGAGAAAACTGCAGTCATCACTCCACTTGGCATTTTCGAATATCTTTACATGCCTTTTGGACTTAAGTGTGCTACACAGACATTTCAAAGATTCATGGATAACATACTGCGCGACGACTATGCTTATTGTTTGTCATATCTCGATGACATTATTGTATTCAGTCCAGATTTAGAATCTAATGCGAAGCATCTACGAAGTGTCCTCTCACGCTTATCCAACCACGGACTCAAGATCAACTGTGACAAGATGCAGATTGCAACTTCATCCGTCGACTTCTTAGGGCATCGTATCACGGCCCAAGGTATTCAACCGTTGCCGTCAAAGACGAGTTCAATCAAGAATATCAAGTCACCAAGGATTGTGAGCGAGTTGCAAAAAATCCTGGGAGTACTAAACTATTATCGCAAGTTCCTACTAGGACTTTCAAAACAACTTTATCCTTTGTGCAGGCACCTGCGGAACCGAAAAGGACTTAGCAAGAATTCCATCATTGCTTGGACATCCGAAGACGAGGAATTACTTCGTCTTGCCATCAATTCGTTTGCAAGTGCCACAATGCTAACGCATCCAGATTTCGAAAAGCCTTTTCTACTCACGACAGATGCTTCTGAATTCGCTATTGGAGCCACTTTGGAACAAGAGATCGACGGAGTTCGGAAGCCTATCAGTTTCTACTCGCGTACTCTCCAACCAGTAGAAACGAGGTACGACACTTTCGGCCGAGAACTTCTCGCCATCCACGACGCAGTGCGCCATTTTATCAGCATCATTGGCAGAAGCAGATTTGTTGTTTTCACAGATCATGCATCATTAGTTAGCGCACTTCGAAACGCAACTTCATCTATCGCCAAGTACCCTGCCAGAGTGGAAAGACAGCTTTCACGTCTAAGCGAATGGCAATTTGACGTCTTTCACGTCAAGGACAAACAGAACTTCATTGCAGATGCCCTTTCCAGGCCAGACGTCTCTCTACAACCACCTTTACCGTCACCATTCACAGTCAACTCCGTGAAACTCGGTGAACCTGCACTAACTCCATCCCTGCTGCGAACAGAACAACGCGGTGACATTCACATTCAAAGATCAATAGCCCGTCACCCAACCAAGTTCATATGCCGTCTCAGGGAAGGCTTACCAATTGTTTACTTCACGGGTACACAGCCCAACAAGCCAGTTTTGCCGACAAGCCTTCAGAGAAACGTTTTCGATTCAATTCACTTATTTTCTCACCCAGGAAGCCAAGCGACTGTTCGACTTCTCACAGATCGTTTCTGGGGTCACAGACTTAGGCAGAATGTTAAACGATGGGTCTCCGAGTGTGCTATTTGTCAGAGAAACAAGATCACACGACACACTCGTTCTAAGTTGCAACATTTTCGAACTACTTCTCGATTAGCCACCGTCCACATCGACATAGTTCATCTAACAAATGTTCAAGGTTTCAGTTACCTTCTAACTATGATTGATAGATTTACTCGGTGGCCTGCGGCATTACCTTTCGGCACCATTTCTGCAGACGAAGTAACTACCGGTTTTATCTCTGCATGGATATCCAATTATGGTGTTCCCAATGAGGTCATCACGGACAGAGGCACTTGCTTCTCATCTGATCGTTTCAAAACCACCTTGCGGTACATGGGATGCATCTTACGCCAGACGACTGCCTACCATCCCCAAGCTAATGGCATGGTAGAGAGAATGCATGGGGAACTCAAAGCTGCTTTAGCATCCTCGTCCATTAATGGCAACTGGGCCGATGCACTACCTTTAGTTCTGCTTGCCATGCGTTCCCGTACTCGTGAATCCATTAAAACATCTGCGTCACAACTCTTGTATGGCATGGATCTACGCCTGCCTAGTCAGCTCCCACGTCTACTACCGGCACAAGATGACCCACAAGACGAAGCTACCCGCCTTCCACTTCATTTCGGTAACATGTCCGAACAGCAGCCGAGACACACGCCTCGTCCAGTCTTCGTTCACCCACAGCTCCACAGCTGCAAGACAGTACTCGTTCGCAACAATAATGCTGTTGCACCACTACAACCAAAGTATCGCGGTCCTTACCCGATTTTGCTCAGACAACCAAAATACTTCATTATTATGCAAGGCGCTACACCGACATCAGTAAGCATAGACAGGTTGAAACCGTTTATCGAACCGCCTGATCCTGAGAGCGTTCAACCTTCTACACACGTCTCAGGCTCCGTCTGCCCACAATCTCAACCTGCTTTGTATAACGCGTAATTAATTTTTTTTAAACATTAACATTAACTATCAAAATTTTTTTAACCTTTCGTTATTTTTCGTATTTGTCTCACGTGGCATAACCAGCTGTTCTTAGCTAACAATTGTGTAGCATTTTTGAACAGTTCTTTGGTATTATGCCATCTCTGAGGCAATGTTCGTGTACATATTTTTATGCAGTTACCTTTGATTTTAATGTATATATTTTTACATTATGTATTTCTCACACATGACATTACACTGCCTATTTTGGTATGACCAGCTACTTAGAGCTAACGCTTTCGTGTAGCAACACTAAGTAGTGATCAGCTTCATATCATGGTACAGGCCACTTTCAATGCATATCTCAACTTCATCAATTGCACAAAGACCACTCTACAAATATCATGACCACAACGTCGAGCACTCTAGCTCCTTTGGTCGTATACAAACACATTGACAACGATCCAACCTGCTTAGGTTTTAACTTAAACCTGGCAAATTCAGAGGCGATTTACCTCGAAATCTTCACGCTGCGGCTCCAAAAACTTACACTGCTCTATTTTGCCTCACGTGCTATGACCGACCACTAGAGCTAACAATTTGTGTAGCAATTCCTAGTGGTTACCTGGCATCATATCATTGTTGAAGCAACCAACAAGCATATTTAAGCCTAGCATTCATGGTACATCATATTTTTGCTTAACTCTGTTCGAACTCTGTCATACATTTCTTATCTAGCCTCGCGGAGAGGAATTTTTTCCTTTTATTCAGAGAAGGAAAGTGTTGTAACGACACAAATTAATTGCCGGCATATTGCGTAAATTAAATTCAATTTTATTTACGTTGCACCAATGAGAAAAAAGCGAAACTTGCCGTTAACCAATAGTGTGCAAGTAGACATATATTACTATGGCATGGTATTTAAGCATGGCAATTTACCATGCAAGTCTGTTGTCGCATTTGCCTTCTGCCTCCCTTATTATAACAATATCTATATCCAGAGCACCTTAACCGAGGTTGTAACGTCGTACGGCCTTTGCTTGATGCCGGGGCGTTTACACAACCCTATTAATTACAAATAAATTTGCAGTTAAGAAATCTCAATTATAACAGCTTAAACTAACAAAGATTGTTTCTTAAATCACAGTTAAGAGAAATATTGTGTAAGAACAGAATTAGATTTATTTGGCCTTAAAGAGCACTGCATTTGTAAAAATCGAACACCGTTGGGTTGTAACGTGGAGCCGCGTGTTACAGTACAGCAACAAGATTGGCGTCACTGATGTTGCCAATTGTTGGTGAAGACAATCCAATAACCAGCGTAGGTGATGACAGCCGACAGCACGCACAGGTAACGCAAAGCAGAAGGCAAACACGACAACTGAACAGCATGGTAAATTTGCCGTGCTTTAATAGCCATGCCATAGTAATATACGTCTACTTGCACACTATTGGTTAACGGCAAGTTTCACTTTTTTCTCATTAGTGCAACGTAAATCAAATTGAATTTAATTTACGCAATATGTCGGAAATTTATTTGTGTCGTTACATTATTATTATTTTATATGGTGTATTAATCAATTTCATCCAAGTTAATTGACCTCTACAAGGTCGCTTCATGTAATATTCATAGCCCACCGACCGTGGCATTGCTCTATCTATAAGTGCACTTTAAGATAAGTGCTCTGTTTCTTTATGACCACGATTTGTTTGACTCATTTTCTTCAATTTCATATTTGAAGACTCATTTTATGTATAGTTTTTACATAAAAGAATAATGATTGACTTTAGGAAGAATAAATATTAAAATATTTTTAACAAACAGATATAAAAACGTTAGTATAGAAATTGAAATATTAATTAAAAATGGTATTTTAAATTATCGTTATGATTTAATTTATTCTATTTTATATTTCGCCTTGAGTTAACTGATTAAAGGTGAGTATAAGCAGGTAGTAATAACATAATTATTTATAAATCTTTTCTTTTTAACACAACAAAATATTTTTTCTGGATATAACTTTTATTCGACTGTATGTAGTTTTCTGCTCCAGAAGAATGTTGCACACAAGTTGAACGTTGTGGTAGAGCTAGTTTTTTATTTGAATTCACACCGCCTCTAGTCCATCGAGTCCAATGCAATATATTAAAATGTACGATGTATGGAAGAAGATTTCTTCCTCAATACGTAAAGTGAAACAAATGTACATAACTAATATAAGTGTTACTTTCTCTTCGTGCATAATGTAGCCAATCGAAAGTCTATATTCTATCCTAGGGTCGCACCTATGCGTTTTCAACATGCTCTTTTCTGAGCTCTGACTTATCATCAATTGTAATGAATTAATTTCCGTATAATTGAAACCTGGCCTTCTTTTTAATACGGTTAATTGGAATATATTTTTTCGTATAAACTCGTTTGATTCTCAATTTTCATAATCTATTCACCATATTTAAATACTGGAACACTGAACATATGCATTCTAATGTGAAATTTTCTGTTTTTTCATCACAACGTTTATTCCATCAGCCGTAAATTTGTAAGTGATCCAATTCCTCAAAGTGATTAACCACCTAATAACTAACAATTATCCGATGTCATACTTAAATGGGTCTGGCCTAGGTCTTACCAACATTTTATTCATTCGCTTATAATTTTCGGTGGATCATGGGTATGGAATGGCTGGATAGATTCACCACCCAGAAGTTTAGTAAAATCACCTATCACACCATTGCATCTGTAGCAGTCCAAAATAGACCGAGAAGAATTTTTAAAACGTTTTCGTTACTTAAACCAGAATACGGAAGTCTATAAACCATCTCTAAGATCAAAGTATAAATTTTTATTATAAAAGAATCACTCAGAGCATTAAATCCATTACTGTTTAACAGTTTTGCATGAAATATATATTTGCTATAAATCGGTACGTGAGAAAATATTACGTATGTTCTACTGGTTCAACCAATGTCTGTTATAATAATAATAGTAATACATTTATTTGGCATCAAAGGCCAACTGGCCCAACCATTGAAATAGCAAATCAAGGGTAGGATATGTGGAGGTGAGTGGAATTGTGACTAGCAAAGTATTTAATAGCAGGGGGAGGGGTTGGGGAGGGGAAAAGTTATCATTAACATCAAGATAGTTCAATCTGGTGAAAAATAAATATAAACGAAGTTTCATTTGACTAGACAAGATCAATTGGAGATAGTCCGTGAAGTATCAGATCTTCAAGGTGAATGTGAGATCGAAAACAAAGATGAAGATGAAAAGATGGCGGCCCGGAGGTAGACGTCGACCGATGGAGTCCATTGTCGTGACGAATGAATTGATGGAGTCAGCAGGATTGAGGCGAGCGAGTCTTGCAAGGATCGCAGGCATCCGTAGAACGTGATTGTGATTAAAAGAAGACCAGGGAGAGTCGAAGTCCGAAGCGAACCGTTGGTGGATCGGTAGGGCTGTTGGGTTTCCGGTCCTCCGCTGAAACAAGAAAGAAAGAAAAGAGTTGGATGAGCAAAACGTAGTAGAGTATCCACAACGTGGATATAATGGGGTTAGGAATGGGCTGAGAGGTGGTATTAGTGAATCTAGAAGAAAAGAATAAGACAAGAGAGGTAAAGTGGAAGATTAGATGGCTGCCTGAGGGATTTAACCCTACGAAGTTAGTAAAGAGGATAGCCTGGGGTGAAGTAAATGTTATGGATTGAGAAGGAACCAGTTTCGTTTCCAATCGGTCGTATCACAAAGAAATTTGTTGAAGAAGTACTGATGGGCTGCCTTTTTGAATTCGTGCTGGGGTAGGAGTTTTATGTCTGTGGGGAGAGCGTTGAAGACATTAGTGGCTTTGGAGAAGAGATAGATTTTTTTAAATATGGTGGGGGTATGGTAGGCTTGGATAGAAGAGTTACTAGAACGTGTGGCATAGTGGTGACTGGGGTGGGCAAAGTTGGAGAGTGGTAAGCAAGTTGTGATCTTGTGGATAAAAGAAATGACGCGAAAGGACGAAGACTGCTTAGAAATCTGGATGATACCTGTTCACAGTGCAGGAGGAGTAGGGTGGAGAGACAGTAGAATTCGCTGGCGTAGGAAATGAGGGGCAGAACGTAGACCTTGAATAACGTGAGTTGGAGAGTGGGATTGTTAGTCTTAAAACAGATCAGACGGGCCCATTTGAAGAGTTTGGAGGTAGTGTGTGTAAGGTGTAGGGAGAAGTCTAGGGATTTCGAGAAGTGAATGCCAAGAGGTTTGGCCGAATCTATTATTTCTATATCAAGGGGGTAGTTGGCAACCGGGATAGAGCAGAATGGATCAGAGGAGAGTTTCATTATGCGAGTTTTGGTGGGATTTAGTTTGAGGCCGATTCTGCTGAGCTGCGAGTGGAGCGAGGATAGGAGCTCCGATATAAGGGATAAGGAGGGGTTGGATGTTTTGGAGTTGCTGAATACGATAACCATGTCATCCGCATATTTGAACAGTTTGAAAAGGTTGTCATCAACCTGTATGTGCGCGAGCGTAAGGTTGAAGAGAATGGGACCAAGTACGGAGCCCTGGCCTCGAGTGACTACTGCCAACTTTTACTGTCGCATATCGGTTTCGGAGATAGTAACTAATAAGATTGAGTACGTTGCCGCAGATACCGCTTCTCAGTAAGGCGGATTCGATTGCTGAAAATGACAGCGAGTCAAAAGCCTTGGAAATATCCAGGAATAGGAGGGTGCACTGAAGCCCTTTAGAGAAGGAGGAGTAGCAATGATCGAGAACACTAACTAAGTTGGTGGAAGAGGATCGGCCATTCAGAAAGCCATGTTGATCATCGAGGAGATAGAAGTTTACATGAGACTTAATGGAGGGGTAGATTAGGTTGTATAAGATCCTGTCGAAGATTTTGGTGAAAGAAGGGACGATAGTAATGGGGCGGAGATCTTTAAATGATGAGATCGAAGAAGTGCCATTTTTAGGGATAAGAGAGATCGTCGAATTGAGCCAGTCCGGGGGAAGATAGGTGGTTTCGAGACAATGATTAATAACATCTGCAATCAGAGAAAAGACGTTCCAGCCTAGAAGGGCAATCATACTGACCGAGACACCATATTGATGAAATTGGTGTTTAGATTTAATGTTTTTAATTGCTTGGGCGACGGAAGCCGGAGAGACATGGAACCAGCGTAGGTTCTCGGTGTCTCCGTTGTCTAACATCTCAACAGGTGGAGTGGGAGTGGAAAAGGAGTCGAGAAGGTGAGTCAGATAATCATTGGCGAAGCAGGGGTCGCCTGACTGAGAGAAGTTGATAAACGAGGTTTTAGGCTTTTGCAGCAATTGGTGTTTGATGATGGCGAACTTTGCCCGGGGGTCAGGAGCTGAGCGGATGCGTTTTTCGATGTGGAGCACTTATTTGTTGATAGCCTGTTTAATGAGCCCATCAATGCGTCTCAGAGCGAGGGCGCGAGCAAGTGACGATGTGCGTAGGCGAGAGTTGCGAGCGAGGTTGTCACGTGCCTTAAACAGAGCGTTCAACTTATTCGTCGAGTATACGTGTTGAATAGAGGTGGCGGAGTTATAGTGGGAGGATAGGATGTTATGGACTTCGGAAAAGCACGAGGAGAGATTGTTTGGGAGAAAGAGGTCCCTCCAGTTATATGTGTCACAGAGTCGGCGGAACTCTTCCCAGTTGGTGAATCGTCTGAAAGATTGGGTGTCTTCTCGAGGGGTGAAGGATAAGAGAGGTAAGAGGAAGGATACCTGACAGTGATCAAGGTTAGGGAAGATCTCCCGAGAGCGAACATCGGTCACCTCGTTATTGGAGAGTACACAATCCAGTTGGTTGTTCCCTCGGGTAGGAAAATGCACGAATTGGTGTAGCAGGTTATCCGCGAAGAGTCAAAGCAGTGGGTGACTTTCGGAAGCTAGATTATGCCAGTTAGTCATGGGGAGGTTGAGATCACCCACAACGACGTACCAGATCGGAGTGTAAAGAGAAAAAAGTAGATAGAAGTTGGGCCCCGCGGGTGTCGTCGATGAGTGAGATATTAGGGGGTCTGTAGACAACACAGGTAGATATGCTTTGGTTAAGGATTTGTAGCTGAAGCGAGAAAAATTCCAATCCTTGAGAGTTCGATGTCGACAAGCGTTTGGGCATAAGAAGGGATCGGACATAGGCAGCTAGTCCGCCCCCACGACCGACAGTTCTGTCGCTACGAAAGAACGTGTATCCATGAATAAGGAAAAGATCATCACAGTGGATGGAAGGGGACAGCCAAGTCTCAACAGGAACGCATATGTCAATCTCGTTAGAGGACAGAAAGGCTCGTAGTTGATTAATTTTAGGCGTAAGTGACCTGCAGTTGATGAGGATTGCTGAGAGTGCTTTGAGAGAGGGATGGTTAGATCGGGGAGGAGAAGCGTGCGGGGGCTTTCCGCTGGCGGACGGAGCGAGATCTAGAATTTAATAAAATTTCCGCTCCCGATCTGGCAATGTCATCAAAGCGCGTAACATGCGGCCCCTAACTTATTCGTGTCTGTAAGCCCCATAGATGCCAGATCGCTGGAAGTCCTAAAATTCACAGTAGAGTCTGATAGGCTTATATTATTGTTTGTGTCATTTAAATTCAAGTCCGCTATGTCCTGCACTAACATGCATGTGTCCTCATACTTAATATCGGTATCCTTGATCAAATGTTATAATAATTAAATTGACACTTACTTATGGCAGTTGGAAGGTGAAAGTTGGAAAGCTATAGTTACAGCAATAATCTGTTTTGATGTGTACGTGACCCCAAATAAAACAATTATACCTGTTCCAAGGCTCCTCCTCAGTGTTATATTATATCAGAACACAAGGCAAGTGATGGAAGATTATATTGTAAAATGTTGTAATCGTTTATAATGGAAAGAAATGTTAAAATGCAGCAGACCAAAATTTCAAAACCAGACAGGAAGCGAGATACTCAAAAACTGAAAATAGCGCACAATTTTAAAAATCAAGTATTTAAACAAAGAATGTTCTGGAAAATAAAACGAAGAAATTCTTTTTAAATAAAGTTGTTACAATCAGCTATGGTGGTTTAAATTTATCATTCAAGGTCATTTTACACAAGGCGGAGAATTCAACATCCTCCACACAACCACGTCACCAGAGGCAGTCGGAGCGATATGGATTCGAGACGACTGTGCTTAGGGACAAATGGTAGTTCGATTTCTCGACGTCTATTTGTACTATTAATGGTCCCTCTGAACCTTCTGTGTTTTGCTTCGGTATTAGACAATGATTCTTAACTTTGTTCTTATGCTAGGCATATTTTTTATTTCCTCTGGCAAAGCTTTCACATATGATATTTCGGGACGTTTTTACAGCAAGCCCGTTATACCATAAAATAAATACATAATACAATAGTATTTAAATTGTGTTTCCAGAGTTTCGTTTTTACTTACTGGCGGATCTCGTAATAGTTACTTACTTTTCACTAGACAAGTGTGAGTCATGTGTGGATGCGTGTGCGTCTATAACCGTAAAGAATTTAGTTAAATATAGTTACTTGAAAGTCTCATCTAGTAACAATTGCTGTCGTTACTAGAAAATCGTGTGACGTGTGTTTAGAGTTTTTAAATGTGAGCCATTCAGCTAATTATTATTAATTAAATATAAATACAAGGAAATTAAAATGAACTATCAATATTTTAACATTAAAATACATTTAGAAGGAAAGGTGGCCAACATCCGTCTAGTAACATAATTTAAAATACGAAAACGTGTTCAACCTTTGTAATGCGATACTAATCACAAGCATTACCAGAATTTATGGATAAATAATCCAAAAGTGAGTTTACATATTAATCTTAATTAAGCCGTTGAATTGAAATAAATGAAAGTCGTGAGAGATAATATCTATTTAAAGGAAGATCCTGTAACATTAACAAACAATATTAATTAAAATAAAACATTTGTAAATATGTGCTACACGAAATACGGTCCTTAATTTAATAGAATGGCTAAGACTAAAATAAAAGGTGGATACTAGTAAAAGATTATAATGGAAGCAGTCATAAAATTAACATTCAATAAGTAATTGTATAAAGGCATGCTTCAGCTAATCATAATCTATTATTATTAATCTGTATCTCGAGTTTGTTTCAGATTCTAATTTGTGCAACCGTCTCTTACTACAATTAATTGTTACTTCGTTCCATATGGAACCAAACAGTTTTATTCACTGCTGTTAGATTCTTGGCGTCACATTTCGATCTCAATTCAACAAATTTTTTTACCACTTCTTCCTGTCATGACTGCATATAGATATGTGCCGATAATAATTCCTGCTACTTGTATGTCCGGTCCACAGGGTAGGTTAGCTCAGTGGTTAGAACACCAGATTCGAAAGCAGACGTGCCCAGTTTGGAGCCCTGTCTGTGGCAAATTCTGGACAGTACGTGATGAGTTCCCAGTAAGAAACACTAGGTCGCCCATTTCTGGTGAGGATGGTTTTTGTTCGAAGTTGTCCTTCTAGTAGATAATCTGCCAACGAAAGCTGATGATCACTCTCTGCTCAGATGCCAGTGTCCAAAGTTCCTTGAGCAGCCTGGCACACTTGATCTCATTCCGTCAAACACATTTAACAATCAAAGTTACTGCTTAATTAGACCAAACTCGAGGCTTCGCATGAAATGGGATGATGACTGTGTCTCTTTAGTACCGGCAAGGTTCATGCTACCATTCCAAGACTGACTAGCTAATGTCCGCTGATCCTCAAGCCGCAATTTCTATGGATACGGGCAAATGTACATAATAGGTCTGTTGCTTATATCAAGATCGCAATATTTATTGAGGTAATTCGTATATTTGCATTTATCCATTAGGAATGACACTTAAACTCATGTGTACATTGGTTTACACTTATTATTAATTATGAATAGGCATATCCTTATGGTCATATTTTAACCAACTTGTTAAATTATTTACTATGCCTAATATATAATAGCTACTATGACCTTCATCAGCAACAGTTTAGGCTTATAAAAAGGTATTAATTTCTTCAGTTTTACGGAATATTACTTTTACTTACTTTACTGCGGCTGACTCCTTTTGGAGGATAAGCCGGCTCCATTGATATAATGGAGTTTCTTGGGAATTTGGTACAAGTGGTGTCCCCTCACCACTCGGCTTTTTGATCGAGGACGCACCTCTAGCCTTTGCACATCCAAGGGCAGTCTGCAAGGCAGCAGTAAGTTGCATGGTTGCCGGTGGCTGTTGAGAGCTCATTCGCCATTCGGAAGTACGGGGTACTGTCCAGGAGTCCATGTAATCCCGTGGCTGTTGAACCCTTTTGTGGCGGGGAACACACGCCGAGTCATGGTGCCGTCGTCGGGCTCATGTGGTCTTTTTATAGGAGATCCGATTGCCGGTCGGAAATCCACCACGCCCTGGTGACACCACCGCCATAGCCCCGTTAGCCCATGTACGATCGGTCATCGAGACATGGTTGACACCGTCGTACCACGTTGAGGAGGGGATGGACTTTACGAATATGCCATGCAAACATACTTTATTAGTTAATTTCTTGCAAAAAAATTTTTTCGTCTTTTATTTCCTTGATTTCATGCTTTTTGTTAGGGCGTTTTTACTTTTACTCTTAGTGCATACAATGAAGCGGAAGAATAATATTTCTTCTGGGAAATGGACATAAGCGATTCAACTTATGAGAGTTAATAGAATTTTCGAATGTTTTTCATCCTTGTAAACCAGTATTAATGATGCCCAATATCAGATATCGCAAGATTTAACTAAGTATGCTATCAACAATCATAATTATAACAAGCGAATTATGAATCAGATGAATTCGCAGTCAAAACAGAGTCTTGGTGCTCATGGACAAAGGAGTCATGATACGAAAAATAGAAGCCACCAAATAGATCCGCTTGATCTTGGAAAGGGCATTGAAGGTTGTTCAGTGCACCAATTTACTATTTATTTTTCTCTATCATTTGTCGTGTAAGACGAGTCATATGAGTAGTTATAACATGTATTTTTAGACAGGTATGGAGTATATCATTCGATATTACACAATTTTTATGGATCATCTGTGTACAGATATTTAAACTTAACTGGAGATTTGTCTTATTTCAAAGGAAGCAGTGTAACTTTCCTTGCCAATTTCAGCCCTTGTTCACGTTGATTTTATCTGGTATATTAGCCTTTGTATCTATATCCCTTTTATATCTTATATATGGAATTTTAGAGTATGTCACATTTGACATATATATATATATATATATATATATATATATATATATATATATATATATATATATATATATATATATATATATATATATAATATCCATGCCTTTTTAATTTAACACAGTAAATTATAATTAGGAATACAGAACACATAGATAACAATGTGGATAAAGGCCATTTATTTCGTGAATACTAATCATCTCTTATGCAATCATACATATTTATACATTTTGGATTTTCAATTGATTATGCTACATAAAACAACAAGCACCTGAACTTAATATTCAAAAGTTTCATCAACATGATATTCTTATCGACTGGCCGAGAATAACAAAATTCAACAACAATCTACTAGTATCCAGTTAAGAACAAACAGGCCCTCGACTAGAATCAACAAACATACAATCGGATTGGCAACAAACTGAAGTGGAAACAACAGAGGCGCATACGATGACAGAAGTCTCCAAACAAAGTGAGCGTTTAAAACTGCAATCCACACTGGCGCTGTTACCATGTGGAGATGATAACTTTGTGCAACAAGGTGAAACGATCAACTACACTGGGAAAAATAGCACTTGTATATGTAACAGTGAACAATGCGCACAAATGGTTAATTCTCAAGCCATCAAAACAGTAATGACCAGATCTCAGGCATCACTTTGCAATACTGCGAGAATGACCTTTACATGCAAACACGCATACACACAAACACAAACGCATACACACTTACCAACTAGCCAAAACAAGAAACAGAAGTAAAAACGAGTCAGATTTGTTACCACTAGCATAATCAATTGAAAACCCAAAATGTATAAATATGTATGATTGTATAAGAGATGATTAGTATTCACGAAATAAATGGCCTTTATCCACTTTGTTATTTATGTGTTCTGTTCCTAATTATAAGATATATATATATATATATATATATATATATATATATATATATATATATATATATATATAATATCCATGCCTTTTTAATTTAACACAGTATATTTATAATTAGGAATACAGAACACATTAATAACAAAGTGGATAAAGGCCATTTATTTCGTGAATACTAATCATCTCTTATACAATCATACATATTTATACATTTTGGGTTTTCAATTGATTATGATAGTGGTAACAAATCTGACTCGTTTTTACTTCTATTTCTTGTTTTGGCTAGTTGGTGAGTGTGTATGCGTTTGTGTTTGTGTGTATGCGTGTTTGCATGTAAAGGTCATTCTCGCAGTATTGCAAAGTGATGTCTGAGATCTGGTCATTATTGTTTTGATGGCTTTAGAATTAATCATTTGTGTGGATTGTTCACTGTTACATATACAAGTGCTATTTATCCCAGTGTAGTTGATCGTTTCACCTTGTTGCGCAAATTTATCATTTCCACATGGTAACAGCGCCAGCGTGGATTGCAGTGTTAAACGCTCACATTGTTTAGAAACTTCTGTCACCGTATGCGCCTGTTATTTCCGCTTTAGTTTGTTGCCAATCCGATTTTATATTTGTTGATTCTAGTCGAGGGCCTGTTTGTTCTTGACTGGATAAGAGATGATTAGTATTCACGAAATAAATGGCCTTTATCCACTTTGTTATTAATGTGTTCTGTATTCCTAATTATATATATATATATATATAATATAATATAATATAATATAATGTCCATTGCCTTTCAATATTACACAGTATATTTCTAATTAGGAAGAAAAAACACATTAATAACAAAGTGGATAATGGCCATTTATTTCGTGAATACTAATCATCGCTCTACAATCATTCATTTATATACATTCTGGGTTTTTTAATTGATTATGCTAATGGTTACAAATCTCACTCGCTTTTACTTCTATTTCTTGTTTTGGCTGATTGATAAAGGTGTATGCGCCTGTGTTTGTGTGTGTGCCTGTTTGAATGTAAAGGGCATTCTCGCTGTATTGCAAAATGATGTCTGAGATCTGGTCATTATTGTTTTGATGGCTTGAGAAATAACCATCTGTGCGCATTGTTCGCTGTTACATGTACGAGTGCTATTTTTTCCCAGTGTAGTTTATCGTTTCACCTTGTTGCGCAAATTTTTGTTCTGCACATGGTAACAGCGCCAGTGTGGATTGCAGTGTTGAACATTCATATTGTTTGGAAACTTCTATCACTGTATGCGCCTCTGTTATTTCCTCTTCAGTTTGCTGCCCAATCCAAATGAATGTTTATTGATTCTAGTCGAGGGCCTGTTTTGCTTTATATAGAATTGTGAAATTGGTCGAATTGACTGGGTGCCCCAATTCGACAGAAAGCAAAATCAGAAAAATTATTATTTATTTATGAAGCCTTTTATATAAAACAACAAGAACCTGACCTTAATATTAAAAAGTTTCATCAACATGATATTCTAATCGACTGGCCAAGAATAACAAAATTCAGCAACAATCTACTAGTATCCAGTCAAGACCAAACAGGCCCTCGACTCGAATCAACAAACATTCAATCGGATAGGCAACAAACTGAAGAGCAATTAACGGAGGCGCATACGGTGACAGAAGTTTCCAAACAATATGAGCGTTCAACACTTCAATCCACACTGGCGCTGTTACCATGTGCAGAACAAAAATTTGCGCAACAAGGTGAAACGATAAACTACACTGGGAAAAATAACGCTCGTACATGTAACAGCAAACAATGCGCACAAATAGTTAATTCTCAAGCCATCAAAACAATAATGACCAGATCTCAGACATCACTTTGCAATACAGCGGCAATGACATTTAAATGCAAACAGGCACACATACAAACACAAACGCATACACACTAACCAACCAGCCAAAACAAGAAATATAGTAAAAGTGAGTCAGATTTGTTACTACTAGCATAATCAATTGAAAACCCAGAATGTATATAAATGAATGATTTTAGAGCGATGATTAGTATTCACGAAATAAATGGCCTTTATCCGCATTGTTATTAATGTGTTTTTTCTTCCTAATTAGGTCTATATATATATATATATATATATGTATATATATATATATAATGTATGTACAAATATATATTGTACATATTATATATATATATATATATATATATATAATATTTATATCAGTTACCACATTTCGCGGTAACCACGATATCATGAAATTAAATATATAGCAGTTAGATATTGTTTGTTTTGGAGAACCAATAAATATGCAACTTCCGTCTTATTGTAGCACTTTCTTCACCAAAATATAGTGGGCAAAGGGCGCAATACTGGCTCCTACTGGTGAGTTGCCAGTAAGAACGAAACGCATGTGTACATGAAATTATACCTTTCGTTCCTGATGACTTTGATTTATCCTTCTAGTCCAATTTGAACTAATTTTTTATTAGATGCGCAACATCTAATACACAATTGCATATATATTTGAAATCCACAACAAACATTACGTTTCATCAAATTAGTTGCCACATAATGTCGAAACTCAGGTTTGTGAAACAAGAAGATCTTCCCGACGATATTGTCGAATTTTATGAAAAATCATGAATTTTTGGAAAATAACTTCACTTGGTTGTTGATCTCAACTCGTATAATAAGAAAAACAAAGTTATCAAACAATTTTTGGATTTGTAAGTAAATAAACTTCTAAAAATGCGAATGTTAACTCAATTACATTTTTTAAATTTTTTCTAAAACAGCCGCAGGAGAAGAGTACAACCGCTACCGCAGTTTCTTCCAGAGAGGAATCTGGTGAAGCTGGGTCCGGAGCTGAGAACGATGGCTATCAAAGCGATGCAAAATAACTTTATCTATTATAAGCATTGCATTTAAATCATAAGAGTAACAAAAATGCGAAACGTCATCTAATGCATAAACGATCTGGAGTATGGGTTTGTGCAGATCATTATTGGCGTGCAACGTGTGTTTCCTTGATCGCAATTTTTGGATTTTGTGTGCTTTTGTGTGTGTTCGTGGGTGTTTGTGGATGAGTGGGTGTGCGGAAGAAGAATTTTGTTATTTTTTGGATATACACATATTTACTTTCGTTTACCTCTTCGTGAAATCGACTGCTTGAAGAGCAAAGTTAAAGTTCAACCGAACTTATTTCGCTAATATGAATCAAGTGGTGATCTAAAGACGGTTTTAAATGTAATTTAGCTGATCGTTTTTAATTTTATCACATTGGCAAATGTAAATTATTTAAAATTTACAAGTTTGATGCATTTTAGTACTTAACGATTCAAAGTAAAATTAATTTATTTGCTTGAAAATTAGTCAATCATTAAATTGTGTCGATGTAAAGACATTCTTCAAACACCAAAGTAAATAATTTAAATGTTAGTTCTAGGCAGAAGTTTAAAACACTTATTTCGAAAAACATTTTTTTACATATATTCACGTAAAACTACTCGTTAATACGTTACATTCCTATTTGCCTACTAAAAAACAAAAAATGGAGACATGAAATATCCAAGCATTCAATATTCACCCAACCTACTGTTTATCGAAATGGACAGAATTTTATTAAATTTTAGTTATATATATATATATATATATATATATCTTTACACGTTTAACCATTTTTTTAAATATGCAAACACAACCTATATATATATATATATATATATATATATATATATATATATATATATATATATATATATATATTGCACAAGCATCGTAACAGTCATAAAGATCAACATATCTTCTTCCACGCAGACAAAATTAGACGTTTATAATTCTAGTTTTACTATTTAATAATAAAAAAATACCTATACAGTTTTATCTTTTAATATTTTAATAGTATTTATTTACGTACGCGCTATGCATCAATCTCTCGATAGTCTTCAGAAAGTTCTAACAAATGTGGAGCAGATGAAGTTATATTCGGATAAAGTCTATTCGATTGAAATGCAATTTTCATATAAGGCATTTCATTTTTCAGTTTTGTTGTAGTATATGATGCAGAAACAAATATTATCGTTGAAAAAAATCGTGTTGCACAACTTCCCTTCTAATTTTCGTAAGTATGAGTTAATTCTCAAAAGTGAAGACTCAGAAAATTTCGTCGTTTTCGAGAATAATTTAAAGATTATGAATTTGGTTAAAATTTCCCGGAATTATAGGCCTGATATTTAGATCTAATAAAAAACATTCATCGAGTACAAAACGTAGGTGTCTGTGATTCGCCAAATAATTATCGATGTATCGATTTTTCTAATTTGGATCAAAACAGAGCAAATTTGGTCAATGATAAAATTTTCTTTGTTCACAAAACAGCCACGATGGATGAGTCGCTATCCCTAGAAACTTATATTAGAAAACATTTATTAAAAAAATAATTTGTGCATCAAGAAGGTAATTTTTGCCTATGCTTATATTTTAAAGAAATAGATTATTGTCATGGTGAGCAATGCATAATTACTAGATCTGTATAATAACTAGGACAGAATCGTTTCCAGTTCATTCTATTATGTGGAACATTTCGAACAACATTTCCGATTTCCTTTTTTAATCCAAAGATAATTACATTTATTGTGAACAAACTATACATTTGTGATGAACTCTGGATTGAAGATAGATACTGATAGTGATATCCAACATACTTCTGCGGAAAAGAGGAACTGGAAACAATCCTTGAAATTTTTATTACAAAGTGGTGCTGTGTACCAGGTAAACGAACGAATGATGAAATTGCACGAAAACAAGTTTTTTCATTACAACCTTTTCTGAAAAAGATCATATTTTCGAAAAATTACTCTAATAGATCAAGATTTTATTTGGAAACCAGTCGGTAGTTTCCAAGACTGCAACTGAGACTAAATTAATAACGCACAGGATAGCAACCAGTTTCTTTACCATTGCACCGCCGCAGAAAAAGTCAGGGTTGTCATGTTAAATATGCTCCCGGTTTTAGCCTAAATGCGAATTAATTAAGGAAATTCTAACATCATTATATCGTGTTTTGTGCATGTGCAAAACAGTAATACCTGTCTGTTATGATCAATGCCTTTTGCTACACCAAAAATAATTGCTCCAACATCCTTTAGTCGACTCTTCCTTACTGTCTAATATTTATACCAAAGTTTATTGTTAGGCAGCTGTGAGTGTAGACAATCATTTTATCTAATACGCCTGATTTCCGGATTTTTATTATCAATTATAAGCAAAATTTAAAGATTTATTTGAATTTAGAATAAATATTATAAAACGTGTCCTTTTATAGGCACATGCTGATAATCCTCGAAGACTATAGTTCTCGTCAAACCCTTTACAATCATAGGATTCTCGCCAGAGTATTAATTGCGGTAGAATTTTTATATAACATAATTATAATACAACCTTCTAGGATTCATCACAAAAACTCGCAAACAAGATTTAAAGAAATTTTGCTTTTACTCGCAAAATCATTGATTGCTTAATTGTACAATATGTAACACGCCCCAGCCTTAAGTAAATGCCGTACGACGTCACAAAGTCAGTTAAATGCCAAGATAACTAAGATTAGTACTGTTGGGGCCCTTATTAAGACCGGTATGGCGTTCTCCGGAAAATGCCGAGAAAGTCAGTTAGAGTAGCTATGTCTAGACACTTGAGACCAGCTCTGTTTGACTGGCTATTGTTCCTTTTGTTGTGGCGTTGACATCAGCGGTGAGAGACTGTGTGAAGGCTGAGTATTGTCTCGTTGAAGATCTGCGACAATACCGTGGTAACTGGCACACGTGAAGGGCCACGAAGTAGATGTTGCTCCGTCTCACTAGTTGTGCAGCGACAAGATTGGCGTGAATAAAATTGACTCTGCGTGTGAAGCAAATGTATGAGGTTTTGCAGTTATTGTAATAGGTTTTGCGTGGTAGCTGTCTATTTCGTAATAATATCCTACTCCTACAATTCCATGGTGGTTCTTATCACTACCCGATCTATGAATTGTCCCTGACCTTTTTCCGAAGGGTGAATTACGAAGACTCATCCGTGATATCAGACGTTTATTGAATGTTATGTTGCAATGCATGAATCAATTAACCAAATAGACCGTGCACTAGACAGCAACAAAATAATACGTTCTTTAAATCAAGTTTGCGAGCTCGAAGTAAACACCAATCCCATTGTATTTAACTAGTCGTTGAACAACATAACAAAACTACCGCCAGCCGTAGTTTTGTTATGTTGTTCGACGACGGGCTTGTGAAAGAAAGTTTTGTATACCCGGCGAATGGAGCCCTATTGTATCAGAATCAGAGTTTTATTGCCATTATTATCATCTGATATATAAGCGAATGATAAACAATAACAAAACATCATCGATAGTCAGTTTGCCGTAGTACTCTGATGACGATCATGGAAGTTCGAAACGCGTCAGTACTTGTGACTGACAGTAGTTTTGCCATTTTGTTCAACGACTTATTAAATCCAATGGGATTGGTGTTTACTTCGAGCTCGCAAACTTGATTTAAAGAATTGTTACCACCACCCGCGCAAACAATTATTGTTAAAATAATACGTTGTCAACACAAAAGTATGTCATATACAAAAGTAATCACAATAAGCCCAATCTGCTAAATCGTGATGAATTCATGTAAATGATGGGAAAAGTAAAAGGACATAAATCCAGACTGATTAGCAATTTAGTTTAAAGCTAGTGATAATTGATTAGGAAAAACACAATGAATATTGTCATTGATAATTGATGGATAGAAATCGTGTAAACACAGTCTTAAAAAACACCACAATTAATTATTCCATTGTTTGGTAGGTTTTGAAAGTTTAAAATATAAAAATCCATTGAACTATAAAGTTTCGGAAAAAGGATTGAGAAACACCTGAAATTTGGATGAGTAGAATCATAACTGAACTGTTAGTAGTTGTGTAAAAATGGTTAAGGCATGTAAACTAAGTAATTCCAGTGTTTGAACATAGAGACACATTAATCCACCGCATGTTACCTGTGTATTGCGCGCGGGTGTGTGTTATTATTAAACAAAACCCTATTAATTACAATTAAATTTGCAGTTCAAAAAATCTCAGTTAAAACTGTTTGAAACTAACAGAGATTGTTGCTAAAATCACAGTAAAAAGAAATATTGTGTAAAAACCAGAGATAGACTATTTGACCTTAAAGAGAATAATATTTGTCAAAATTGAACATCGTTGAGTTGTAACGCGGAGCCGCGTGTTACACAAGTCCAGAAGTCAATGTAGGTGAAAAATCAGTATGACTGGAGACAGCACGCACACATAGTGCACAGTAGAAGGCAAACGTGATAACTGACTGGCATGGTAAATTAACCGTGTTTATATAGCCTGAAAACGAAAGCTCGCACGCCATTTGTTAATGGCAAATTTCGCTTGTTTTAATTGGTGCCGCTTAAATTGAATTTGAATTTCATTTACGCAATATATCGGCGAATCGTTCTTGAGCCGTTACAAATAAATGAAATTATATACGCGCGTTAAAAGCTGCAATCCCAATGGGCTATTTTATACCAATCAAAATGCTCTATTTTAGTTAACATAAATAAAATCCGTATAATGATTAAGCATAAAAAACGTATTATATAATTGATTATTTAAGAAATAAACAAAATGTAACTAACCAAAATTTTATCAAGGATTTGGAAAGACAGTTAGTGCTAAGCCTATCTGCACACCCACATCAAACTGGAAAATTTTCCTCGTAGCTCATTCTAACGGTTGTTCAATCATCCAATATTAAAGTCGCCATGATAGTCTGGCCAACATACTATAGACCCATTCTCTTCTACCTAAATTTGCCAGGATGAATGCTCCTAGTTTTCATGAAGAAGTCAAGACAGTCAAGTAATGGCTTTAATAATATGATTTACAGATAATAATAATACAAGTCCTTGGTGGCTTATACAACCTCATCGAAAGGCTATTGACAGCAATAATAATGAATAAGCAGAATGCTCTTTTAAAAGCATGAAAATATAATTTGGCATGCAAAACAATTTACGCATAAGAAACATAGTATATAATATCTATCTAACTATCTGCTTACAACGTTCTGGCTTTAAAGATTACCTAAATATTACATGAATTAACTAAAATAAGAATACACAAATACATACATATGGGCAATGTTAACATGGAAACATGTTTAAACAGTTTATGCAGCTTATAGCGTGGACGGTCTAAAATGAAGAACAATAAATGTACATTAGCTCGATGGTTTAGCTGAAGTTTAACTAGCTACTTTCTAAGGCTGATGGCTACCTGTGTGGTCTAATTTACTACAATAAAAGCACAAACAAAATATACGTATAATTCAGTGGTTCAGAAAATATAACTAGACAAATGAACATGAAGATAATGATGACAAATCAGGCAGCTAGTCCGTTATGTACCTGTAGAGTCATACCCTGATTTAGCCAAGCAGACAGCTTTGACTAGCTGCCTTTAATACACGCAACATTTCACCTGTCATGAAGGTCGAATGTGTGATTTATACTAATATGTGAATCATTTCCGGGAGGTGTTATAGCTCTGCCGTAACGAGTAAACACTGGCGTTGGCTTTGTTGACACTGGCTCTGGTTCCGCAATCTCTCGCGGTGGCGTGACGACGTCAGTTGGCTCTGTTGCTGGTGAGATGTCGGGCGTAAGCCGGTAGTCAGCGAAACTGTCTGGAGGTACAATTATCGTCTCTTCGCCGCCTGATAGGTCAATATCGAGTAACAGCGGGTCATTTTGGTGTGCTGCTTGCAATTAATGAGTGTCTATAGGTGAAGGGCACAGGATCGAAGCACAGAGCTCTGGAGACGGCTCAGGGAGACTGCAGCTAAATTTCCTGACCCTTTGACGTGTGTGACTTCATATTCATATTCATATTCGATAAGATGATGAGATGAGCTGTGATGGCGCTGTAAAGACAATAGTTTGATTACGCTCTACCGCGAAGCAACGTGCTTCGAGCCAGAAGACATCGGGCGGCCAACAATTTTGGGGTGTACAGACTCTACTGCCGCGGAGGAGGCTCACTCCGGACGTTTTCCGAACCCTCCATGCGCGAATCATCCTGAGTTCTCGCAGGTGACTGCGCCTATCTAAACGTCGCGTCTGTGTGCGGGAATCGGCAGCCATTTCTGAGGCAATGGAGCGTGGAGTGGCCATAGCTGCAATGATTCTGACACCACTCCGCCGGAAGATCTGGTACTGTGGCACGGCCGCTAGATATCGACCTATTGGTGCTGTTTCGGGATGGTGTTCGACACTGGTCACGCCTGCTCTGATCGCGTCTGTAGTCGACGGCATTGACCGAGGCCGAATCTGGCCTGACGGTGAGGCTCTCGAGCAGGTTGATGATGACATTAGTTTGGGCTGACGATGATGGATACTGAGGCTCAGACAGGCGTGATGTGAAGGAACCTGGCTCTGAGGCAGATGAGCTGCAGTGGTGTTTCTTCCACCACTTCTCTAGACGTGCCGGCAGTACGTCGTCTTGCACTGCAACAGATTCGCACAGAAACGTGGCCATTTCTTCGTGTGCCGTGGGAAGCTTCTGAATGAATAGTTGCATCAAGATTTCAGTGGCTTTCAGCTCCATCTCCCTAAATAGTTTTGAAGGCGGGCGGCTACCTAGGGACATATGGCTCATCAATTCTGTAAACCTGTCTTCCCGATCTGGTATAAGGCGCTGCTTGACGGCGCGTTGCAGGCTCTGCCATGGCTGGGAACATGTGCCATCAGTGTATTGATGCAGGATATCTTTGATTCCGCGTCTGAAATACATTGGGATTGTCCACCAAGCCCTCAAAAAGACGTGAACCTCTTCTGTTATATTGGATACCTCTTCCAATAAAGTAACATCGTCGATCCACTTGTCAAGGTAGTCTGGATCGAATTGACATATTTTGTACTGGGTCAATGTGGTTGTGCGGCTTGTTGCTAAGCTCGCTACCGGGTGTTCTGCATTTCCTGAGCTAGACGTCATCTTGTGTGTGTGCGCTATCGATTTTAGATGGCAGTGTTACATCATCGTCATCCGTCATCGTAAGGCTGTCTTCGAGAATAGCGATCTCGAGAGAATAACTCGCTGTGTTTCGTGGCTCAGGATTCGTTTTCTTGTGTGTTTTCCCCGCTTTACCTGATTCACTCTTCCGTGGCATTCATCCGATATTCTTGGGCTAGCAGGAGGACTAGCGCCTGCTTGATATTCTCATGGACTCGAGTTGCTGATTAATTATTTATTGGCTGTGAGCTCGACGAGACGGGGCACCATTTATATAGGTGTTGCGATTTATGTAAGTTTTTGCGGGATAGCTGTATATTTAGAGATGCTATGCTATTCCTACATATGCCTGGTAGCTGACGTCGGAAGAAATGAGTTTCGTGGGCCGTGCTTATGATCTGTCTCAGACCTATTTTCAATGGGTGATGTTAGAAGGCTAATTCGAATTATCATACGTGTATTATGTACAATTTTACAAAGTAAATTAAAATTCACTGTTAGTCAAAATTGACCGTGTTCTAGCAGGAAAAAATAAAATATTGTTAACACAAAGTTAAAATCTAGGCACAAAAGCAAAGTCATAATAAACACAATAAATAAATCCAGAATATCTTAGCAGAACAGTTACTGTTTATGTATGAACAGGTTAAAAACACACAAAATATAAATCCTGGTTTTGAGTGTTATGACACATAAATCCACTGCATGTTACCGGCGTATTACGCGCGGGTGTGTATTCTTATTAAAAAAATCCTGTAACGACACAATGAATCTGTACAAAACCCTATTAATTACAAATAATATTGCACTTCCAGAAATCTCAATTAAAACTGATTGAAACTAACAGAGATTGTTTCTAAAATCACAGCTAAGAGAAAGATTTATAAAACCAGAATTCGTATATGTGACCCTATGGAAAACCGGATCTGTTGAAATTGAGATTCGTTGGGTTTTAACGCGGAGCCGAGCGTTACATTAGAACAACTTAATTCCTCAGCACTTTCTCTTAAACCAAATTTCTTAAGTCCTTCGCCCAATTGCTCTGAATCCTTCAACTTATTGCTCTTATTCAGTATGTTAAAATAAAAGTTATTACAATATATTTATTACATCAAAGTGTATACGTTCACCGTCTCACTTATTGCCACCGAGTACTTTTCGGAAGTGAAAATCTTAAAAACAGAATATCAACAATTACTTCCTCAAACTAATTTGATATCCTACCCGTAATATCAAAAGAATTATAATTTTTAGTCAACTTCAGTTATTTATTGTCAAAATATCGCATCGCTAAATTACTTTCAGGAAACAAATAAGGTTAATACGGGAACATGCAGTATATGTACGTCACCAATCAAAATCTTAAGAAGACTAAATAATAAAGTCACCAAAGACAATTCAAAATATTCGATAATATGCAAAAAGAAATTCCGAAAAAATTACAGTATTTCTTTGAAAACAAACCTTTGTTTATGAAACCAGCGGTAACATCAATTTTCCAAAAATAAAAATAGATTTATTCTTATATGAGGAGTCAATTAATCTCCAAAAAGTTAATTGACCTCCACATAAGGAGGATAATATTTATAAATGCTTTGATCTTGTATACTTTACAGCTTTTGTTCAATATATGTAGAAAATTTACTGTCTGGTTTTGCATGGTAAATAGCCATTCTCGGCGTATTCAAAATGTTTTTTTACTCGAATTTTGCTTTAATAAGAATAAATGTAGTAGTTTATGTGGTCCTTCAACTTTTTATAAATGAATCAATTATATAGCTGATATGAATGATAATTTCAGCACCTACTGATGGGCATTTGGAACTAAATGAGTACGGTTAATAAAAGTTATTTCATCTAATTTTATATATTCGTAACTTGAATTTATAAATAATTCTTGTATTGATGCACAAATGTCGACAACAGATATTATTTAACAATATGCATGCGGACGTTGTCAATCAATTTACGTTGGCTGATCGACCAGACGGTTAAATAATCGAATTCAACTTAAGTGCCTCTATTAAAACAATTTTTTAATACGCGTCTGCAATTGTGCAATACATCGTTGAATCATAACACGTATGTTCTCCAGGCGTAGCATGTAAGTTAATTACTAAATGCAATGACAGAAAGGGAATGATCCACATACTAGGCTTTACGAATAAACAAATTGCAGCCGGATTTATGCAAAAAAAGATGCATGTTCAGGCATTGAGCTTTAATTGGTGGTGATGCACGAAATTGATTGGTTGTTCTCTTCTTTCACACTGTCGCCATGTTTACATTTTTTAAATATTGTTTGGCCTTTCAATTTTTATAGAAGATATGTTCATTTGTAGATACTTGATAAGAATATGAGAAAGAAACTGTTCCTGTATCTGGTAAAATTTCTTTTCTTTTCGCACATAGAAAAGGGTACTATAAATTATGGATTAATTTTAACTCGCTACATATACTATTCGGCAACGAAAAGGAAGCAGGAGACGCATATACCAGCACGAGGACCCATGTACAAAAATTCACAAGTTTATATTCAAACTATGTACGAACTTATTTTGTTAATTTAGCAGCAGGTTAAAGATATCGCAAATAACAGCGTCTGCTATGCATAACTCGTTTTTGTCTTTAGCTGTGAAAAACATAGAAGTCAGTCTTGTTTTGAGTGTGACTTTTAACAGTTATGTGTTGACCTGCTGTACAAACTTCGTCTTCTTCTTTACAGGCAATGATTAGTCTACAACACACTTATGATCGCTTCGTTTGTATTCGGCCTGCCCGACCTTCATTGCGCATCAAGCAGCTTTTGTTTATTTATAAATCAACAAGATTGTACAATTCGTCGGCAGGGAGCTCACACATTTTGCATTTGTTAAGCCAGAATTTTATAGCACAGAGTAACATCAGTTGTGTATGAGGCATAGGAATAATCACCGAATTTTTAGTCTATTGAGTAAATATATCGAATGGTGCGTCCCCTTTAAAGTGTTAATTTAAAAAGCGAAAAGTAGATGGTTCTTAAAACTGCTCTGAGTATACCTGCTTGGTAATAATGTTATGCTTTAACACACGATTTACTTCTCAATTAAAATTACGATGGCATAAAAATGGCTCAGCTACAGTTAATACATGACCCCCTCAAATGGCGTGGGATGCCATCACCACGTCGAAAGATCAATAACTACATTAATCCCTAATGCAGATATAATGATTTTTGTGAACTAAATTTTGCAAATTTATGTTGTTTCTTAAATTACCAACTTATATAAAGATTCTAAAAAATGTATCGATCCGTTTCGACAAATATAACTAAAAAATATAAGACAGGTAACAAAATGCTATAGTAACCAAGAGCCTGAAATTTTACAACGTGAACAATGTTTATAAAGCTAATTTGTCTTGCTTTTACATTTCGACCATACATTCTCATGGTATTATTTAGATCTCGTTCAATATTCGCACATTTGGCAACAAAAAAAGCACAATAAAACAACACCGAGAATTGTGTTGTTTTTTTTTAGTTCTGTTAACCGCCTGGTTACGAAATTAAGAAGTTACGCAGAGATTAGGTTGATAATTAGCAAATATCCAACGCATCTACAAAGAACCCTGACGCATTCATTTTATGCTATACGAGTTTGACTCCATCAGACTAACTGAAATATTTCTTATCGCTTTGACAAAAGTTCTGCATATCGTTATCTTGTGTTCAGCGTATATTGCCCCTCCCCACTTCGCTTCATCACCACTTAACCGACTCGCCCTTAGAGTCTTGTATCCATACTGGAATTTATTTCTTTATATATTTCTCCAGTACAATTGTTTTAGTGGCAATTTACTCAAAATTTAACATATTCAATGGTGAAACAGTAAACGAGTCCCCTTTAATCGAATTTAGGGAAAATAAAACCAAAAACGTCTCAGTTTATATGGGCTATGCATATAAATATTGCAAAAACCAGTTCTCAATAAACTGCTTGGCTCACAGAAGGCATGCTCTGTGGATAATTACAGTCATATAGGGTGTAAGGTAGTTGTCCTCCTATGATATTAATTATGGCCATATATGGTCAACGGAATTATTTTCCTACATTATTAATTATGACCACATATTATCTAACACAATTATCATACAACAATGGACATTACATCCGCATTGTAATACGCTTCCAGAAAGCTACATTCCGATTAGACCATAATACATAAATCGAAATGATCTAACTACACACACTGTTATGCAGAGCATTCAGCTCTTTATTATGCCCATTTAGTTAATATATAAAATATGACGATGATAATGACGATTAAACCAGAAGCAAGTGTGTTATTTCCTCTAGTCATAATATTTATATACCTTAGACTGACCTTTCATTAGATATTCGCGTGTCACATGTGCGTGTGAATTTTTTTTGTTTTCATCTAACTAATTTAGACCAGAGTGGCTGAATAATAATTTATCAATTGCATGCAATAACTATTCGGTTTTTTTAAACACACTCAATGTAAATGACGTAACTGAGATGGGGGAGACCCATAATTCAGAAACACTCGTCATAAAATAATGCCATGAGTGATTAAACCAGAAGTCCGAAAGACTAATGCACATGTTAAATTACAATTCAAACCACTAGGTTGTACTCAAGATAGAGAAGTAAATAACAGTTAATGGCGCACGCCACGCATGTCCATGTGTATGTGTATGCATAACTAAAAAACTTGGTTAAATTATTTTATTTTGATACACATGTACGTATATCTAAATGAAACTGCAGTCAATAGACATTAATTTACCCTTTGCACGCGTCAGACAAATTATTACTTATAACTATTGTATTATTAGAATATTTCCAATGGGTAGGGTGGGGGTGTAAAACAGAAAATTAAGGTTGAAATCACTATTTGTTTTAAAATCAAATGAATAGTTAGAGATGAAATTTTGAAGACTATATTCATAATAATTGTTTATTCATTTGTTGAATAAAAGCCCACTAATTAGTCAATCTTAATCTGATGTTCTCAATCCTTTACTGGAGCTAGCTTCAGTTACCAATTCATGCAATCGCCTTTTTCTTCCACTAGCTAGTGTAGTATTCCAAATCGGACCTAAAGATTTTTCAACAGCTGTTTCATTCATAATATTATCTCTAGATTTAATTTCTATAGATTCCCTAATCAATCTCGTCATCCTATTACGACTACATATTGCTATGCGTTTGCATTCCTCCCAGTCGATAGTATGCCCAGTCTCCACTACATGACGAGCAAGATCAGATTTAGCAATATGTCCATATTTACACGCAGTTTTATGTTCACCTCTTCTTACTTTGATTGGACACATGGTTTCACCAACATACTTGAGACTGCAATCATTGCATGGGATCTCATACACACCTGAAGTGTCTAAGGGTTCAATCTTTTCTTTTTGGTTAGGGAGTATAGTGCCTAGTGTAAGGGGCTGTTTTAAAACGGTCCTTATATTGTATTTTAAAGCTATTGATTTCACTTTCCTACTTAATATAGAGTCCGGTAATACCATGACCTTCCGCTCTTCCTTATCCTTATCCGCTTTTGTGTATCTCAAACTAGGATTAAATTTCTTCACCATGTCCCTCATTGTTGTATCTATTAAATGAGGAGGGTAACCATTAGTCTTAAATATATCGTGTAGTCTGTCTAATTCTAACTTCCTATGCTTTATATCTGTTAACTTGAGACTTCTTAATGTTAATGACTTTAAGATCCCGACTTTCATACGAAACGGGTGATTGGACTTGAAATTAAGAAGGATTTCTGAATAAGTATCCTTCCTATAAATATCTCTTCCCAATTTCAGACCATTTCTAATTAATTTGACATCTAAAAATGATAATTCACCCGACGATTCCCTTTCTAAGGTAAATTGTAGTTCACTCATTCGATTAGCTAAATTTAAGAAATTTACCAATTTATTGTCACCATGGTTCCAGATCAGTAATATATCATCCAAGAAACGTAGGTACAGTTTTGGTTTCAATGGAGTCTTATCCAACAGATTATTTTCCAAATAATGCATAAAGATATTGGCTATTGGGACCGATAAAGGTTGTCCCATTGGAACGCCTCTAATTTGTTTATAAAATTCCTTACGAAATTTAAAATAAGTGGAGGACATACAAATATACATCATCTCCATGACGTGTCCTAACGTCATTTTGCTTCCTTCTAATATTAGTGGGTGATCAACTAGGAAACGTCTAAAACAATCCAGATAAAAAGGATAGATTAGTAAGCTTAGGTACCGGTATATTTGTGTACATAGATACTACATCTGATTTTTGGGCTTGCTTCGCACACATTGGAAATTTCAGTCACGCAAATCTTGTTGCTGTACAAGACGAGCCAGTTACTGCAGAAATTCAACTAGATTACTCAACGGGATTTTAATGCCACAACAGAAGGAACTCCAACCCAAGTCAACCAGAGCTGGACTCAAGCGTCTAGGAGTACTTCTGGACACAGCTACACTAATTGACCTTCTCAACATTTAAATACTGTTTTTTGCGGAGAACTAATATATATGCATGTATGTATTAGGTGTTGCGAACCTAGTAAAAAATTAGTTCAGTTGTGACCAGAAGGATAAAATAAAGGCAGCATGAACGGAAGGTATAATCTCATGCACATTCCTTTCGTGCTAACTGGCAACTCATCTGTAGGAGCCGGTATTACGCACGTAACCTTATATTACGTGTTTATGCAACGTTTCTGTCATTTTACTTCTGCTGCCAAACAATTTTCTAACATTTTACGTGATATATTGTTGTGGTCTAGAAGATGGTGATTTTGCGTAGTTGTCGTATTCTACCTCGTGTCATAAAACAACGTATTAGGTGTTTGTCAGACAACCGCAACGATGTCATTTTTTCCGAGATTGGATCATGCGGATTAATAACGCTGAATAGACAAAATGCTCTTAATTCTATTAATCTCAGCATGGTATCTAAAATGTTGGATAAGTTGCTACAGTGGAATAAAATGGACAATGTATACCATATTTATTATTATTATTATTTAGATAAGCCATGTTGTAATTGAAGGTGCTGGAAACAAAGCGTTCTGTGCTGGTGGCGATGTTTTAGAGCTTGTAAGCCGCAATGCTTCTAAAGACAACACGTTCTTCTTTAAAGAATATCAATTGGATTATCTGATCTCCTGCCTTCGGAAGCCCTATGTTGCTCTCATAGATGGTATAACTATGGGTGGTGGTGTTGGATTATCTATTAATGGAAAGTATGTGCTTTATGATGGGCATTTTATTATAAAGTCTAGTGCGTGCTAATGTTTGCTAAACAAAATTAATATTTTTTAAATTGATGGCGGATGCTACATTCCGTCATCTGCGAACATACGATTGTATATTTATATGAATGAATTCCTATCCTTATAATATATTTGCTCTTACAAATGTTGATATACATTAGTGCCGGCTCTTTCTGATGAGTCACCTTTAAGCTCGAAACTAATGAACTAATTTGTTATTCTAATACACAATGGTAGACATTAATTCTCCGTAATAAAGTATCTGATTCATCAAGGAGACCAGTTTCGTTCTTATTGAGAACTCTTCATATACTGTCCAGAGTTTGCCGCGGACAACGCTCCAACATCGGCACGGTAGTTTCGAGGTCTGTGGCTCTTGCCACTGAGCCACACTGCCGCACGCTACAAACAATTTTCAGTCAAATAATAACTTATGTTTCTTTGGTTATCCTTTCCTTCAGGGAAACCTATATGGCATCTCTTTAGACCTAGCGTACCGACTAGCTACTCAAAATATGTCATTATGGAACGAAAACCACACCACCTCAGGAAGTGGTATTCAAATGAAAATTTATATGATTAAAAGATCTGTGATTGCACGGACGATGATAACAATTGTTTAAATTAAGTTTGTGAGATTGATACTGAAATAAAACCCATTGAGTAAAAATGTGCCAGTACAAAGTAAGCAAAATATAGTGTTAAAAAGGTAATTCGTTTTGGAGACCTGTCTGGTCTTTATTGAGTACTCTTCACGTACTATCCAGAATTTTCTGCGGTCAGGGCTCGAACCTGGACATTTGATGGAAAGGCTAAATACAAAACATGCGATAGTATATAACTCAAAATCGTGTATCGTGCGGCAGTGTGGCTCAGTGTCACAGATTCCGAAGCAGACTACCCTGTTTCGAGCCCTATCCGCAGCAAATTCTCAACTACTTGAGGAGTTCCTAATAAGGGCGAAACCAGACTACTTGATGAACTTCTTTTCTATACTAGAGGATGCCTGAAAAATGACTACTTAATAAAAGTCCGCAACCTTGGTTTAATTAACTGTTAGCACCGCCTGCGTAATTAATTACAGTTTAATTGTATAAAGTATCTCTTTGTCTAACAGTCCTTGTTATCCATGTTATATGACTCATTTCGGGATATTCCACCGTCCCAATGTGGCTTCATTTCATACGCATTTGTATAGAATTAGTGAGATATAGAAAACGATGTGTTATCGGTGCCGCATTTTCCCATATAAATGATCTGTTTTGAGGATTTTATAAGAATGATATATTTCTATTTGGCAGCAAAGACAATCTGGCTCGACGGTTGCAAATATGCAATTCAAAAGAAGAACTGTGAATAGTTTGGTGAAATAGCGCCTAACTATTTCTATCGATAGTCGTGAAGGTGTGACTGCTTGAAGTTAAAGAAGAGTGCTTTCAAAATAGTTTAGTCAGATCCTCGTGAAGAAATATGAAATTCAAATGACTAGGGTGAACTCTTTTAGAATAAAAGCATGTGAGACATCAGGATATCCATGGTTTGTGAGGATTTGCTGTCTTTATCTGCGCAAATATAGGAAGCGGTGGTTTAGAAAGCACGTCACTGGGGCAAACGACAGGTTTTGTTAGATGGTGAAGAAGGAGCATCTGACAGCGATAATCAAACCACGTCCTAGTATTCTGTTGAGTTTCCGTTAGAGTAGCTGAAATAGAACGAATGGATTTAGTAGAGCAATTACGGCAAATCTTTAGACAACTGTAAGCAATAAATATGGGGATGATCCTTGGTGAGTCTCTAACAAAGCGCCTAAAGTCAAGTCAAATCAAAGAGAAGCTCGAAGTCCCGAAACTTGTGGAGTATCTAGAAAGTGTTTCGGATGCAGAAGGAAAAAATTTACGCTACCAGTCAGTGTTCTCGCATAAGACATTTTTAAAAAAAGTGCAGGTTAACTAATTCTTAAACTCATTCCGGGATAGGAGCATTGTATCTGCAGGTAGTGCGTTGAATAAACTTGTGGCTTTGGAAAGCGATAACCTTTTTCAAAGATGTCTGCGATATGATTGGGTTGAATTGAGGATTTCCAATTGTGCGTAACGTGGGGATGACTAGGATGCGCGAAATTCGACTGCGTAAGGCAGGTTGTGACTTTATGAACGAAGGAGATCACTTGTGAGTGTACACTGAACCATAAAGGCAGGAGATTTGCAATGAGTAGGTGTCCATAAAAGTTCTGATAATGAGGAAAAGCAAGATTATAATTCGAACAGCGATCTGCTCAATAATGTATGAGGAGGCCAGGATTAGTGGGCAATACAATTTTCTTGAATAGAAAACGACGTAGGCTTTGCATAAAGTGAGTTGCAGATTAGGGGTTTTGTTCTTGAAGCAGATCAAAGGGGCCCACTTGAAGGGCTTTTTGTAAGATGTAGGTATATATTTTTTTGAGTAGAGATCTTTAAATTACGAAATCGACGAAGTTTGGTATATATGAGATAATCGACCTTTTCCACTTCGGGGAAGTGAGTTAATTCCAAGACATATGTTAGCAACTTCAGCATTTACATTGAGCAGTCATACTGTTAGAGACATAATACTGAATAGATTGGTGTTTAGATTTAAAGCCTTTGATTTCTTGAAAGACCATGAACGGCGAAACGTAGAGCCAATGAGGATTCTCCTTTTCCTCGTCACCGAACATATCAGTAGATGAAGTGGAAATGGAATGGGAAGTTAAAGCATAGCTCAGCTAGTAGTCAGCAAAGCTGGAGTGATCCGAGCCCGAGAGGTTGATTTGTGCTTTTTTGGACTTATGAAAGATTTGATTTTGGATGATTGCGAATTTCCGACGTGAGTTAAGAGCCATATATGTCTTACGACGTCAAGCGTTTTACTGTTGAGCAATTATATAATATGATCATCAATACGTCGGACTGTGAGAATGCGGGCATGTAACAAGGTGTGTAATCTTGATTTATTGTCAGATTGTTGCACAACTTTAACATGGTGCTTATCTTGTTTTTAGTGCATGAGTTGGATGGAAGTGGCAGATGTTAAGTAGGTAGATAAGACATCATGGACCTGGGAAAAGCACAAAGAAGTTATCAGAGATGATTAATTATCTCCAGACGATAGCCTCACAGAGGCGGTTAATATATTTCCAATCGGTCAAATGCCTGGATGTTTGCATAATCTACATTTGGATAGAAGATAAGAAAGGATACCTGGCATTAAGCAAGATTAGTGACATTAGGCATCGGTCTATTATTTGTTGGAGCGGACGACGTAGCGTTGGTTGTTTCCTCGGGTAATAAAGTGTACATAGTGATTCAACACGTCAGTGAAAAGCCAAAGCGACGGGTGGTTTTTTAATGTTAAGTTGTGTCATTTGGTAAGAAGTAAGTTTAGGTCTCCCCCAACGATATACGTGCGTAATACCGGCTCCTACTGATGAGTTGTCAGTAAGCACGAAACGAATGTGCATGAGATTATTGTAACGACACAAATTAATGGCCGACATATTGCGTAAATTAAATTAAATTTTATTTACGTTGCGCCAATGAGAAAAAAGCGAAACTTGCCGTTTAACCAATAGTGTGCAAGTAGACATGGCATGCTATTTAAGCACGGCAATTTACCATGCAAGTCAGTTGTCGCATTTGCATTCTGCTTTGTGTTACGCGTGTGCGTTCTGTCGGCTGTCAATACCTACGCTGGTGATTTGATAGTTTCACCAACAATTGGCTACATCCGTGACTCATCTTGTTGCGGTACAACCAGCGAGACGAGCCAATTAATTGCAGAACCTGAACGACGTTATCCACATCGTGATTACAACTCTACAATGGGAGCAACAACAACCAGAGTCCACCCAAGGCTCTAGGACATCTTCACACTCTGAATAATTCAGGAGAACGCACGACCAGGCCCTCTTAAGGGCCCCTATCAGTAACAAATCTCTATTCAGAGCACCTTAACCGAGTTTGTAACGTCGTACGGCATTTACTTGAAGCCGGGGCGTTTACAAAATTGGCGACCGCGCCAGGATATTGATTATTGTTCTGATTTTTTTGGTATAAATAAAATTGACTTCCTTTTTCATTTATTTGGGATAAAAATCGATTAACATTTGCGTTTTCTTTACCCTGATCGTGGTCTTCTGGGAATTTTGTTGGATATATATTCGTGGATTTGTGTTGAATTTTTTTTGGGGATATAATAATAGTAATACATTGGCATCAAAGGCCAACGGGGCCTCTGTTTATCTTTTCTACGTACAAAACGGTACCGTACGTACTCGACAGGCTCAATTGCGGATTTTTGGGAAGCAGTTACTGTGACGTGCTTTTGTTCTGCGCTCATTCAACTGTGGAAGCTGTTTGTGGGTAAGCGTTTCGTTAAAGTATATTTATATATTTTCATATTGCTTATAAATTTATGCTTTTAAGATTCCGTAAGATTGTTAGAATGTCAGGTCCAATTTTAGATATTGATGTTCCTGTTTGGGATGGAGATAGTGAACTATTCTTTATGCGCGTAGACTCCGCTTTCTCCCCGTTTCCTGATTATGACAGTCATCAAAAACTGTCGAAGGTTTTTGCTAAACTACCTTCTGAATTGCAGCGACGGATTTATCCTAAGCTTGAGGCCATTAGGAAGCTACCTAATTCCATTTTGGGTCTACAAAACGAAGTAGAATCCTTGCTTGGGCCCACAGAGACATGCCAAACCTTGGCCCCATCAAAATACTGAGGGAATTACGGAAACGTTGGTATAAAACCAACATTTCTGACCATGAGGCTAAGGTTGTTTTTATTAACAATCTTCCACAAACATTAAAACTCTTTGCCAGACAGCTCCCCAACACTCTCTCTATAGATGACTTATCTGAGAGATGTGAGTTAGAATATAGGGTTTTGGAACCCAAAGTGAATCCATCATCCTTTTCTTCACCCCCGCAAGATGATAGACTCTCCTCTTTAGAGAGGACAGTGGCGAACATGGCTTAAGTTCTAGAAGGATTGGCCATTACCAAATCCGAGCTAAATCAAGTGAATGCTCGACCCAAATTCGTTCCTAAGCCCAATTATAACGGTAGGCGGCGATCGAGATCTCCGCAATCCTTTAATAAATATGCCCCAAAGAACTGGTGTTATAACCACCAGAAGATTTTTTATTCATGCCAAGTCTGTCCTTGTAGTTCCGAAGAATTTCCGAATGAGTGCCAATTCCCACAGCTGACGGAAAGTACAACAGACCGCAGGCACAAGGGTGCATCAGTATCGGGAAACGTCTGGCGCAGGAAGTAGAAGACCGTACTTTCTGCACATCAACGGCATCAACGGCGCCACAGAGAAGAAGCCAACTACAATCCGAAATCTCTGTCGACTCTTTTCGTCCACGCCGAATTTTTCACATAGAAAACCAAACGTACAACGCCGGTCGCAATCACCAGCCTACTTGTTT
>JAQBSW010004401.1:0-69786 GCA_029291075.1 Eudiplozoon nipponicum | reverse complement strand
TATTGTTGTTATTATTAACACTATTATGCCATTTGTGGGGCAAAAAATTTGTCGATAATTTTCGATCAGTCATCGATCGTTGTCGGAAACCTTCTACATCTTGCTAACTGGCACAAATTAACATCAGAAAACAATCCCTTGGTTTGGCATTTCGCTGACAACTTGCCGAAAAAAATTGTGTTTCTTATCAGATGGAAGCAATCATCATGACTTGGACCTCCCAACATGGAAGCGACTGACATCCAAATACTGGAGATCTTACCTCAACTTGACCAGTGAATGGTATTCCTTCTTTTCCCCTCTTATCTTCTACCCCAAGAGATATTATGCAAACATCCAAGCATTTCAGAGATTGGAAAGGTTTTAAATGGATCTGAGATGAATTTGTCCGGAGAGAATTAATGATCTTCGATAACTTATCTTCGTGCTCTTCCTAAGTCTATGATGTCCTATTTTCGGCTTAACATCTACCATTTTTATACAGCACATACGCACGACGAACACATTTATCACCTTATTTTAGTCGTGTATTAACTTTGCAAGTAATCTCAAGATTACGCGTCTCGTCATTCCCTCGCGTTCTCAAATTAAACACACACAAACGTCTCCAAACTCACGTTAGAAATTCGCAATTATCAAAAACCAACTGTTCTTTAAGTCCAAAGAGCAAACATATATATATCACTGGCTCAGACGACTCTATCTATGCTGACGTCTATTTGAATAATCTTGTAAATACTCAGGACATATCAACTCCATCTAATCAGATTTTCTGTAAAAGGGATATCGCTAGTCTGCATTGGCTTCACGTTTCGTTGGCCATGGTCGTTCAAGCAATCAAAGACATTAAATCTAAACCCTAATCTGATCACTTCGTTTTCAATGTCAGCATGATTGCACTCCCAAGTTGGATCCACTTCACTATGATTGCTGATATTGTCAACAGGTGTCTCAGACATAACACTCCGAAGAGTGGTTTCAATTTTTGATTTCAAATAACTCAAAAAACGCCATTTCGTCGACATTATTTAAGTCTCCGCTCAATATTTAACGTCCTGGTATTTTATTCAAATATCCGGCAGGATCATATAAAAATTTATTGTCTTATTTTCAAGAGACAGTTATTCACTTCTTGACGATCAATATGGCTTCCAGAATGGATGCTCATCTTTCATCAATAAAGCTAGTGCCAACAACTACTGTTAATCTAGTATTGCTTTCGACGATTGAATACGTTTTATTTTGTATTTGCATATAAAAAATTTTCATTAAACTTATCGGTCTTTGTCACCGAAACCAGTGCACGACTGTATTAGCATGTCTTATCCGATCCAGAATTCCTCAGGGATGAGTACTTGACTCTATACTTCTCAATCAAGCCTTTGCACAGTTTAGGTTGAGGACAACCAGTTCATTTTGTCTAAGTATGCCCATGGTATGGTTAAAGTATTCTGCAATCCAGCTTCACTCAATCATATATCAACTCTAATCACTCGGCTGCTATCTTTGTTGCACATTTATATCGACGTAATCGGTCTTTAACTCATTCCCGATAAGACTGGTTTGATGAAACATAGATCTGGCTCGAAAACCTCTATTCCGTCCGTTATTGAGATAATTGACTTGATTAAATATCTAAGCATCTTTCTTTAAATCAGTAGAGTTCTTCCTTCAGTTTAACCAAGATACGGAGAAACTCTTTTAATGTGCCCGTTGGATCTGCTTGAGGACACGAAATTCTACTCTGTAATTTACTTTATTCAAAGCTTACGCATTACCCATTGTTTTCTTTGTCTACAAATATTATTGCTCTTTCATCATTGTCTTTGCCTATGCCAATGAGCATATCACACTCGAATCTATTAAGCGTGACTTCAATCCTGTTCCAAAATATCGTGAGGGCCTGCTTCTTGCAAATCTACTACTTTTACGGTTTATTCGAATTTACAAGTTATCTTCTTTGAATATATGATCACAGCTTTCCTTTTGCTCCAAAAGTTTGAGTATCATAGTTATCTTTACGTCATGAGCAATTGCATCTCTTCAATTCAACACAACCATACTCTAAACATGTTTAACAAAGTCTTTCGCTTTTACAAAACCAGAAGTGTATTTAACACACTACCGGTCGAAACAAAACACTTACTTACTCTCCACAAGTTTCGGGACGTTAAGATACCATTGTTTTGATTTAGCATTAGGTGCCTCTTTAGAGACTATGCATCACCTGCTCACAATTATCTATTGATTTGCTGTAATTGCTCAAATAATATCCTTCATATCATTTTAGCCACTCTAACGCAAACTCAACAGAATTTGACGACTTGATTTCCCCGTCCCTCTAACAAATTCTATGTCGTTTATCCCATTGATTATGTCAAATTGTAGGCAACAAATCCTGCATTGGGAATTGGTATTCTATATCTTCGCAAACTTTTATTATATTTTATTTTATCTCGATCATCTAAATGTAATTTTTCTTATTGAAAAACTGACAAAAATTTCTGAATGCACTTTATTTGCTCAACTTTTAACAGACCCACCGTTATTATTATAAATTAAAAAAATTTGTCACCATTTCATTCAACTGTAAATAATCATACTTTTTACTGTTATCATGATTAATTCGAGCCAGATGACTATTGTTGCTAAATATAAATTTATTATATAGTATAATAATAATAAATTTATTTAGTAACAAAGGCCAACAGGTCCAACAATTGAAATGAGGTAGAAGTCAAAAGTAGGATATGTAGAGTTGAATGAAATTATGATTAGCAAAGTATTTATCCATAAGGACGAAAAGAGTTGTGAAAGAGAAGCGCTTTCATCAACTTTGTGATAGTTTGTTCTGATGAGAAAGAGATTCCATTTGAAAGGTAGGATCGACAAGAGTAAAGATCGTGTCGGACGAACTAAATTGAGCCTGAGTTAGAAGGCGAGGAAAGACCAGCTGCACTATTCGAACAACGGAGTTCTTTGTCGCATATTTCGAGTTTCTAGAAGATATTAGTGACTAGAATAAATTTGATTATATTGAAGCTTGTGGAAAATCAGTATGTCAGTGTCGTGTGCAGGGCTCACTGACTTCCGTTGAGCAAGGTTACGGCTGTTGGAAGGCGAGAAGGAGTCAGTGTCCAATGTATATCGTCAGATGGTCAGGCAAACTTTTCGAGTTTCCGATCGTTCGCTGAAAGAAAAAGAAGAGGTTTAGTAGAGAAAATTGTGGTAAAGCACTTAATTTGTGGATGCAGTAAAATAAAAATACAAATAAAAGACGTCCAGAAGCGACTTAACGCTCCAAAACTTGCTAATAGCCTAGGGGCAAAAAGAACTATTTTAAGTTAAGGAAACAATTGCGCTTCCAATCAGATGTCTCGCATAGAAATTTGTTAAAGAAGGGACTGTGAGCTGCCCTTTTAAATTCATGATGGAATATCTGTTTTAATTCCGCGGTAAGAGCGTTGAATACACTTGTGGCTTTGGAAAAGAGATGGATTTTGTTGAATATATTGAGAGTTTAGTTGGATTGAATTGAATAGTTGCTATAGCGCGTAGCGTATTATTGACTTGGGTTAGCGAAATTTGACAGTGATAGGTAAGTCATATCTTATGTATGAAAGAAATGTCTCTTAACTTTCGGGTAAACCATAGCGGTAGATGGTTAGCCAGATGCAGGCGTTTCCGATAATTCTGGATGTGAGGGAAGACAAACTTTAGAAATTTAGTAGGAATCTGTTCGATGGCGTAGGTGGAGGCTAGAGTGAGAAGGCAGTAAAATTCGCTAGCATGTGATATTACGGAGAGGACAAAGACCTTGAACAGTGTGTTGGAGAGTGGGATGTTAGTCTTGAGGCAGATTAAACAGGCCCACTTGAAGAATTTCGAAATAATTTGTCTAAGATGTGGGGAAAATTTTAGTGATTTTGAAAAATAGATACCAATGTGCTTGGCCGAATCAATTATTTCAATATCAGGAGGACAATTTGCATTCGGGAGAGAACATAATAGTTTGGAAGTATGTTTCATCAGACGAGTCTTATCGGGGTTTTGTTTAAGACCGATTCTGCTAAGTTATGAGTTTAGCGAAGATAAAAGCTGAAGATAAAAGGTGAGGAAGGGTTGGGTGCTGTTGGATTACTGAATAATATTACCATGTTATCTGCATATTTGAAAAGCTTGAATAGGTTGTCCTCATTCTGCACCTGTGCGAGTGTTAAGTTTAAAATTATGGAAACAAGTACGGAGCCCTGAGGATCTTCAGATCGGGTAAGAGCTGAACTCGAGAAATAAATTCCGACTTTTACAGTTGTGTGACGGTTTTGAACATAGTAACTGATAAGAATAAGGACGCTTCCGCAAATACCACTGCTCAATAAGGCCGATTAAATTTCCGAAAACGACTATGAATCAAAAGTCTTAGATATATCTAGGAAGAGGATAATGCATTTATGTCCTTTAGAAATAGACGAGTAGCAGTAATAAAAGACACTGACTAAGTTGGTGGAAGAGGAGCAGTCATTCAGGAAGCCATGTTGATCTTCGAGGCAGAAGTTTTCTCGAGACTTAAAAAAGTACAGATTATTTTATATAAGACCATGCCAAAGATTTTAGTGAAAGCAGAGACGATAGTTATTGGTTGGAGATCTTTGAATGAGGAGATTGAAGATGTGCCATTTTTTGGGATAGGAGAGATCGGCGAAATATACCACTTCGGCGGATGATAGGTAGTTTCGAGGCATCTGTTGATAACATCAGCATCCAGAGAGAAGTAATTCCAAACAATAACGGCAATCATGCTGACATAAACACCGTATTGATAACATTGGTGTTTAGATTTGATGTATTGATTGCTTGAACGACGCAGGCCGGCGAAATGTTGAACAAGAGTAGATTCTCAGTGTCTCCGATATCGATCATCACAGCAGGCGGAGTGGGAATGGAGAAAGCCTTCGAGATTGTTTAGATATTCGTCAACAAATCTGGACATGTCCGACCGAGAGAAGTCTATGTCTTAGGGTTTGGACTTTTGTAGCAATAGATTTTTGATGACTGCGAATTTTTTTCGGAAGTCTAGTGCTTTTCGGTGACGTCTTTCGATTTTGAGCGCTCGTTCGTTGATTACTTGTTTAATGAGCTCATCGATACTTCGGAGTGCGAGTGCGCGAACAAGTGATGAATTGCGTAGTTGAAAATTGCGTGCAAGGTTGTAGCGTGCTTTAAACAAGGCGTTTAACTTGTTTGTCGCGTTAATGTGTTGAATAGAGTTAGCAGAAGTAATGTAGGAGGATAAGGCGTTATGACACCAAAAAAACACGAGGAGAGGTTATCTAGGAGAATTAGATCTCCAATAAACGGCATCACAGTGAATCGCCTAAATGATTGAAGGCTCTCTCTTGAGATAGAGGATACAAGAGAAATAAAGGAGGATACCTGAGTGATGTCGAGATTAGTGAAGATCTCCCGAGATTGAACATTGGTCGCATCTTTGTTGGAGATGACGCAATCGAGTTGGTTGTTTCATCGGCTAGGGAAATGCACAAATTGATTAAGTAAGTTTTCCGCAAAGAGCCGAAGCAACGGATGATTTTCGGAAGTTAGATTTTGCCAGTTAGCCAGAGGAAGGTTAAGGTCGCCCACAACGATGTATTGATCGGCATGTTGAGAAAAAAAAGTAGATATAAGTTAAGCCCCAAAAGTGTCGTCGATAATTGAGAGATTAGAGAGTATTATGTACACTATTATATATTATTATTATTATTTTAGCGGCTAAAATTAATTCGCTGACATTCCATAAATAAATTTAAATTAAATACGCTGGAACATTGGGAGCGCACAATCTGTAGATCAAAATACATGTGCCATCGAATCTATATCAGCACGATTCACATTCCACGCAACATACTATGATCATCTCGCTACCAGCAATTTCTGTCACCTTTTCTGATGCACTGACTATCAACACCTGCAGTCTTACCTGCGTTTACACACTGTGTCACTAACAGAGCTAGCCATCAGTCACGCTAAACCAGTCATACTTAATCAAGCATAGAATAATGAGATTTAAACGTGTGCCAACTATTTTAATGTTGCTGCAGACAGTCAGCAAGACTAGTCAAGGCCTTCAAACAGCAATTAACACATTCTTTAAATCAAGTTTGTAAGCTTGAAGCAAACACCAATCCCATTGTATTTAACCAGACGTATGACGACATAGCAAAACTACCGCCAGTCGCACGCACTGATACGTTTCGACCTTACATGATGATCATCAGAGTACGACGGCAAACTAGCTATCGAGGATCAAACCGCATTGAATATAAATGGAAATCAAAGTTAGATATGCGGCTCTTACCTCTAGCATTCTTGTATATATTGAATTTGATTGGAAATGTCGGCTGCACAATTTTTATGCAGTCACGAACATAACTGTTGCAGCTCGCAAACTTGATTTAAAGAATTGTTACCACCACCCGATCAATGAATTATTGCTAAATAGTATTGTCTCTATATGCATATGTGGCGAAAACTGCAAAAATTAATGCTCGTGACTGCATAGAAATTGTGCAGTCGACATTTCCAATCAGGTTCAATGTATGCGAGACTGCTAAAGGTGAGAGCCGCATATCTAAATTTGATTTCCATATATATTCAATGTTGTTTGATTCTCGATATTCAGTTTGCCGTCGTACTCTGATGATGATCATGTGAGGTTAAAACGTATCAGTGCGTGCGACTGGCGATAGTTTTGCTATGTTTTCCGACGACTGGTTCAATACAATCGAATTGGTGCGTTCTTCAAGCTCGCAAACTTAATTTAAAGAATTGTTACCACCACCCGCGCAATCAATTATTGTTAAATTGTATTGCCTATTTAAGCATTTAACACATACTGTTTCAAAAATTATATTTGTTCAAGTGTATTTACGAAAAGAATTACTAGCCAACAAAATGAACGCAAAAAGACCGTGTTCCAAAGGATTTCTGGACATCCGCTTTATTTCAAAGCCTCAAACTATCAAGAAATTTTCCGGTGAATATCTCCCAGGCCCCATTAAGGGCCATCAAAGTACTGCATCTTCACACCCTTCTTACTTATTAGTAACGTTACATGGCACCCTGTTTGGATTGTTATATTTAGCGACCGCGCGAGGGTTAGGAAACAGCGAAACAGTTGAGAATGACTTGTAGAGGCCCTTTATAGAACGGAGTCAGACAATTCTGTCTGTTCTCGTTAGTTATATATACATGAGATGCCAGCTTTAAATCTGAAGATACATAGCATTTAGATTTTGGAATAATAGTTTTGGTTGGAGCTAAACGACTCATTTTATCCCTCAATGCTCTTACAGACCAATCTACTAAACTAGAGGCCCAATCGAGACAAAATGGAGCTTCTATTAGAAAAACTCCAGGTAATCTCAATGGCTCTTCATAAACAACTTCTGCTATGGATGTACCTAACTGAACTCCGTATCTGTTTCGTATTGCCCACAAAATTATGGGAAATTCATGTATCCAACTGGATCCACCAGTGCAGCGTAATGCAGCCTTCAGCTCCCTGTGCAGTCTCTCAGCCAGCCCATTAGCTCTGGGATTATAAGCATATGTGTGTCTTAATTCTATCCCCATTTTATTTAATGATCTGATAAACAATTCAGACATAAACTGACTACAACGATCAGTAGTTACCCTTAACGGTACACCATATCGCGACACCTAATTATGCAAGAACATAAATAAGACTTCTTGAGCTACTTCTTCTTGCTATTTTAAATTGACGACTGAAACGATCAACCATCGTGAGTAAATACTTCTGGCTAGAAATTTCGGAAATTTCTACTATATCAATATGTATATGCATGAAACGACCCGCTGGTATACCAATCGTTTTAATTTCAGTTTTAGTATGACGCCAAACTTTACAATTTTGACACCGGGCACATGTCCTTACCCAAGCTCATATAACTTTCGACATCTTAGGCCATACATATTTATCAGTGACTATCCTGATAGTTGCTTTAATGGAAGGATGACTAAATTCATGTAGCTGTTGAATTACCTTATATCTTTATTCTAACGGTACATACGGTCTAGGTTGGCTACTGGAGATTTCACATAATAACCAATTATCTCCAATCTTCCTGCGTGTATATGTTGAATTCTTTGCCAACACAGCTACTAAAGGATCGAGACCTTGTGCTTCCATCAATTGCTCGACAAAAGCATTAGAAGATACAACAGAGCATACGAGTGACTCCGAACGAATCATATCTTCATCTGATAGGTCTGGTCTATTGAGAGTATCTGCCACCACATTCTCTTTTCCTGAGATATGAGTAATGGTAGAATTAAATTATGCTAGTCCAATTATTTGTGAATTCACCCACCGAGAATAATTAAGTCTACTCGCTTTCCCAAGGATACTTATCAACGGTTTATGATCAGTTAATATCGTGAAATGAAGTCCATCTAGGTATTGCTCAAAATGCAACACTTCAGAATAAACTGCTAGTAGCTCCTTTCCAAGCGTGTCATATCGCTTCTCGTGATCTTGGAGTTTCCGACTATAGAATCTAATCGGCTTGACTATACCATTATCCCGTTGATGTAACATTGCTCCTATGGCTACATCGGAAGCATCTGTGACCAGCTCAAACGGCTTAGTCCAATCCACAGGTGCTAATGTGGTTATTTTGCTTAACAGATCTTTGATCCTCTGGAATTTTTCCTTGTCGTCTTGGCTAAAATTAATAGGCCAGGACTTCTTGATCGTGCTCCGTTCACGAACTAAATGTCGAGTTAGCGACCCCAAAATTCCAGCTAAACCTGGTATGAACCGACGATAATAGATAATCATTCCCAAAAATCTACGCAATTGGCGTACAGTTCTGGGTTCTGGCACATACTTGATTGCTTGAACTTAATGTTCCAAGGGCTTGATTCCGTCCTCGGAAATGGTGTGTCCAAGAAATTTTACGGTAGAGCGACCAATCCTGCTTTTTTCTGGTTTCACTACCAAACCATAATGTTCCAGCTTAGACAAAACGGCGTCCAAGTGCTCCCGGTGTTCCTCCGTAGATTGACAATATATATAATGATGTCATCTATGTACACTCTAGCAAATGGACAGTCTTGAATAACTTCCTCAGTCAGACGCTGGAGTGTCTGACTTGCATTCTTCAAACCAAAAGGAATACATAAGAATTCATGCGATCCTCTTCCAGGGAATCGCATTGCTGTGAGCGGTATAGATTCTGCCTCCATAGGTACTTGATAGTACGCATTCTGCAGATCTAACGTTGTATATACCTCATACCACATTATATCCCTGAGCAAGGTATTCTGGTTCGGTAGAGGATACGAATCACCTTTCGTTACCGAGTTCAATAGACGATAGTTACCACATACCCTCCATTGACCTGGTTCAGGTTTGGGAACAACCACTTTTGGAGATGCAAATTTGGAATTTGAACGCCTACAATTTCCTTCTTCTCTCAACCGCTTAAATTTTTCAATAGCAACCTGCTGCTTATGTTGTGCTAACTATTGAGCCTTCGGTGAACAATGTTGTGGTTCCACCAACTTGATTTGGTGTTCTATGCCTGTCTTTAAACCCTTGCGCTTAGCATTGAATGGTAGAAACACGGCCTGGTGTTTCTCGATGACATCCACTATGTCATCGGAGACGACGAGTCTGGGTAGTCTCACTGACCTAATTGCTGAGGTCCCAGTCTCAGCATAAGTCACTATCCCAGTGCCTTGTCCAATGGTCCTCGATTTGTGATCTAAAGCGAGATTAAAATGGATTAAAAAGTCCATTCCAATGATGTTATTCTTTATATCAGCGATCAGAAAATTCCACATAAATGGCGATTTCTGCCCCAATGTCACTGACAATTCTTTAATTCCCTTAACCTCAATAAGACTTCCATAAGCAGCACATAGTTGATATTCGAATGTGAGGCTATCAATTTCCACCACATCGGATCGAACTACGCTCACCTCTGCACCCGTGTCTATTAAGAAGTTTAACCCGCTAAGTTCCTCTGTTATAACAAACTTATTGTTGCTATAACCAGCAACCTCTTCGAGATTACCTTCCAGTCAAAATCTAACATATTTACGGACTGTATTACCGCGCGTTTCTTCTATCGAAGCTACCGAACTTAACTTCGATGATTTTAGTATGCATCGAATATGCATACCTTGGAGCCTTGCGTGCGCATCCATCTACGGCTCATATTAGCGGGGTTCCACTAGTTTTCTGGCGGCTTAGAAACAGGTTACAGAAAGAGTAACCCTACCTCTGTTGAAACTTTCCTTATTGTTTTTTATCCAACCCACATCTTTGCGGAGGATACTTAATTTATTCTCTACGGTCATGAGTCTCTTTGAGAGACATCTGAGTGTCTGCTCCAGGCGTGAATCTGCTGTTTCTGCATACACCTTAGGTTCCTTCTAACGATACACTTTATCCAACTCTTTGAGCTGCTTCGGCCACCCAGTTCCAATGAATCAAAGACATCCAAAGTGGCTCTTAGTCTAGCAGGCAATTCTGCTACAAATATACTGTTTATAACTTCCTCAGATATATCAAGTCCGATGGATTTTGAAATAAGTCTTCCATTAAATTTCAGATTTGGAGTTGATTTCCCATCTTTTACTGACGTAACAAGTCAGTCATCTGTTCAATCCCCTCAGGTTGATATCATCCAAGAAGTTCTTCGATTAAAAGCTCAAATGCATTGCAGGTTCGTTCTCAGAAACAAATTTCCTGAGTCTAAATAGATTATTTTTTACCGGCTCAGGTAAATACCACCAGGCCGAGGCAAACCTTTCTATAGGGTCGGTAATCCGTTTAGTTTAAAATAAAATTTTGCTTCTTTGACCCATTCAGAATGGTTATCTGGTCTGTATATATTGAGCTTAACAATGCTATCCATAGAATTGCGGCAAAAGCGATCATCTACATCACATCTTTCCTCAATGGAGAATCCTGGCGCGGTCGCCATATTTTGTAGAGGCCCTTTGGTCACTACCTTAAGAGAGCCTCTGATATGGCAGGCTTGGATAATCCATATATGCGGTATGATCATTTAGTTTGGAACACTTAAGTTCCTCTGAACTCTCTTTTAAACTACATTCCTTAAGTCCACTTGCTAACTGCTCTGTATCCTCAATATTTGATAAACCAGCCATAATATTATGATTAAATTTCTTGCAATTTATATATCATATTAATTAAGCTTACTGGGATACGCTGATATCCACAGATTACAGAACGATACGGTGGTGACCTTTAAAACAAATATCCACGTCAATTACCTGAAGCAAATTTGAGATCCTTCCCAATAATGTGTAATAAAAACAATGAATGAAAGTGGATTACAATAATTTACTAGCAAAGATAACGGAGATGGAACCACGCAGTGCTCCGTTTGTGCAATTGAGCAACTCAGATAAAACTCTCTTATCAACCTTCAACAAGACAAGTCGAAAACTTCGCCAATATGAACATAAGTAACTTCAAAAAAATTTGCAATATTTTTTTTAAAAACACAAATTGTTTTACGAAACCAGCAATAACATCAAATGTCCAAAAATAAAATGATTTATTTTTATATGAGGAGTTAATTGATGTCTAATCATTTAATTAACATCCACAGACTAACTTAAAATTTATTTTATAATGCAAAATCTATAAACGAATTATTTTGAACAACGTCAGAGTTTTGCGTACGGGAGTTATCCGCTGTGCAATTGTATGTGCAGCTAAATTATCAACGTGCAATATCTCATCTTTTTTAAGCCTGCTTAATCTGCGACATAAGTTTGGAATAAAGAAACAGTTCGAGTCGAATACACGCATTCTGTTGTTCAACCCATAATAACAGTTTAAAAATTATGCAAGACACATTTCAAATCTGTGAGCTTATTAAAGAGAGGCTTTTTTGTGCTATATTTCGTCTTTTCAAGTTATAGTGGCCTTTCTTTAGTACAGTTCAATAATCAATTTGACAATTTAATTCTATAAGTTCAAAAGGTGGATGGAGATTTTTAGTAAGCGCATTGTTTTTAGCATCTAAAATTTACAGGACATGTTTATTTTAAATTTTGGCTGTTGTAAATTAAATTTATAAGTCGTAAGATAAGAAGCATGTCTGGCCAACTTCTAGATATTGATATGAATAGTTCTCCATGCACTTATATTCCACCTTTCGTCCTTTTCGGATTATGATAGCCATTAAAATCTGTCAAAAGTCTTTGCAAAACTCCCCTCGGTGTTATAACAAAAGATTTATCCTAAACTTGAAGCAATAAGGGAACGGCCTAATTCCATTTCTGGCCTTCATGATGAGGCAGAATTCTTGCTGGGTACCTTAGAGTTTGAACAGCTAATAAATAAATATCATCAATTATAAATGTCTAATTCGGGGCCCATTAAATGCTCACGGAAATAAGTAAGCGTTGGTATAAAACGAATATTTCTGATAAGGTAGCTAAAGTAATTTTTAATAACAATCGTCCTTAGACCTTAACATTGCTAGACAGTTGACAAATTCTCTTTGAATAGATTACTTATTTGAAAGGTGCAAATTAGGGCCATGTGAAACAAATAAAGCGCAGCATAATCCTTTTTCTCTTCTTTGCAGGAGGATAGGATTTCCTTGTTAGAAAGATTGGTGGCAAATTTAGCTAATGTTTAAGAAAGTTCAGCCACAGGTAAATTCGTATTTAACCAAGTTAAGGCGCGACCTACATTTCCGTGTCAGATATATGGTAAAAGGCGGCGACCAAGATCACTACAATAGTTAAAACACCACAAAAAACTGGCGCTACAATAACCAGAAGTTTTTTATTTTTTCCAAGTCTATCTTTCCTCTTTGGGAAACTTACAAAATTAATGCCAGTTTCTTATAATGGCTGAATGTAGGCGCAGTGGAACGTCAGGATCGGGAAACACATGGCTCAAAAAGTAAAACACCGTACATTCTGCGGATCACCTGCGCAATAGGAAAGGAAACACTTATTTAAAAAAAATCTCACTGATTCCTTTTGCCCATGTGGTATTTTTTTTGAGGAAATCTCAACGATAATGTTATATACAATGACCAGCCTAATTGTTTGCATGACCCGGCCAAGCAACATAATAACATTTTGCAACTGCTAGGTTTCAAAACGAGAGAGTAATTCATCGTAAATATAGGTCAGCGGATTATATTCTCAAGGGTGATTCCATGTCAAAGTGGACTACAGGAATATTACTCTCAACAGATACGAGGAAGCTCATCCCCGCTTGTGCTTTCCGACACCGCTTCCTTAAAATAGATTTGCGAAGTAATTTTATCACAATAACTTAGTTGCCAAGGTCTCACACTACATAATAGGCCTTGAATTCCAGTTAAATTATCCGCTTACTGTTGATCGTGCTAATAAAAAGTTAATTGACCTAATTAGTTCAGTTGTGACCAGAAGGATAAACCAAAGGCAGCATGAACGGAAAGTATAATCTCAAGCAAATTCGTTTCGTGCTAAACTGGCGACTCGTCAGTAGGAGCCGGTTTTACGCCCTTTAACCACTATATATTTGGTGGAAGTATGTGGAATAATTGGACGGTACAATCTCCTAGACGAATGTGTAAACCTGCAAAAGTGAAGCTAACACCATATAATATCTACGACAATGCGACTTCAACGCTAACTCACACTATATAATATATATTCCGAGCCTGTAAAGGATACTAACACTATGGCTATTGTGATAGTAACCGATACCAACATTATTGTACCGAAAAGTTACATGGTACTAACACTATGGTTTCCGAGTCGGTACATGATACCAACCTGATGGGCATCAATTTATACTAAAGTTTATCCTTCTGGTCACAATTGAACTAATTTTTTACTAGGTTCGCAACACATAATACATACTTCCATATATATTAGATCTTCGCACCAAATAGTATTTAACTGTAATATATTGAATTGAATGATGTCATGCTTACCGCGAAATGTGATAACTGATATCGATGAAGGCCAGAGTGTATGCTTTAACTGGAGTAACAGGTGTTCGGAAATTGTTGTAATTCTCAATTTGGGTGAACTTTAGCATAAATTTATATCCATCAGGTTGGTATCACGTACCGACTCGGAAACCATAGTGTAAGTATCCGGTACTCATCGATTTCAAAAAAGGTATCAGTTACTAACACAATAGCCATAGTGTTAGTATCCTTTACAGACTTGGTATATATATTATATAGTGTTAGTTAGCGTTGAAGTCGCATTGTCGTAGACTTTATATAATGTTAGTTTCACTATTGCAGGTTTACACATTCGTCTAGGAGATTGTACCGTCCTATTATTCCACATTCTTCGACCAAATATATAGTGGTTAAAGGGCGTAATACCAGTAAGCCAGTAAGCACGAAACGAATGTGCATGAGATTATACTTTCCGTTCATGCTGTCATTGGTTTATCCTTTTGGTCAAAAATGAACTAATTTGTTACTAGGTTCGCAACACCTAATACATACTTGCATATATTAGTTCTTCGCAACAAACAGTATTTAACAGTAATCATTGACCTAAACAAATTTTATGGACACTTACCTCTAAACGTTTGTAGTTACTGGCCATGCAGCCATTTGCGTTGCATCCTTCGACAGAATTATTGACAGCTTTTCGATAAAACTAATTGTTGTTCAATCTTAAAAGACCAGAGCTACATTTCCCCAGCCCGATATATCATATTAATACAACTGGACAACTTGTAATACTTATGAAGAGGCCTAAACCTCTAACTAAGCTCAAAGCTGCCTAGGAATTGTTTTCAAGACTATTGGAAGTGGGAATCTACAGACCATCAAAAGGTTCATGGTCTCTAAAACAAACAGATCATACAGAGCCTCCGGGGATTATTGCAAACGCAGTGGTTCGACCAATTCCGATGCATACCTTATTAGTAATGTAAATACATTGCTGGAAATACTCAGTGGTGGCAGTTGAATCTCAGAGATTTACCCCAGACAAGCATACAACAATATTATCGTAGCGACAGAAGATATAGTGAAGACAGCCTTTATGACTTCTTTCGATATTTTCTAAAACATATTCATTCCTTTTGTTCTCAATTGTGCCACCTCGATATTTCAGAGGTTGATGGACACAATTAGCAGATCACTGACTTAAAATCAATTGTGATAAGATACCTATTGCGACAACGTTTGTTGATTTTCTATAAAATCGTATTACAGACCAAGGTATACAGCCTTTGAAAGATACATTTTGCATGACAGGGAAAAGATTAATTACATTATTCTTGTTAGGCTCAACAAAGTGTTTACATCCACTGCTTTTAATATGACTACCAATATTTCAACTTCCAGTTTTGAAGGCCTTTATCAACAGAAAGCACACCCAACAAATAATTTGACAATCAATATGACAAGTGGTAAATTTCGTTTATACTGTCTCATTTGTATTTATTGCTAGAATTCCTAAGCGTGATGGTCATATCGCTAGATAAGTGTATGCCACATATGTGTGCATATGTGTCTGTATGTGTACACTCATCGAAACGAAATTACAGTGATTCAATAACACATACTGATTAATCACTAGATAAGCGTACACCATGCCTGTGTGTATGTGCTTTCGTTTTTTTTATTGATAAGTAATCAGTTACTCCACGTATAAACGTATAATAACATCTGCGCCACGCCTGTGTGTGAAAGTGTGTAGGCGTTTGTTTAAGATTGAAAATAATCAGTTAAATATAATTAGCGGCACGCGTATCATTCATCCAAGTGAAACTAAAGTGATAAATGCCAATTATCCTTTACACGCGTCAGACCTATCCTTACACATACTTTCCTAAATGAAGTAAATAATAGTGCCATCCAGGTAAAATAGGGCAAGATACTGTGAATACCCAAACGCAAAATTTTCACATTATGTAATTAAGAGTTATCATGATTAAATAAGATAATGATGAAGTGTTTCAAAATGATATAAAGTAAATATGAAATGGAAAACAGTTATAGAAAACTTGTCTTCTTTGCACAAAAAAACGTATATGTTTGTTTAAAGGTTCTACGCTACAAAAACCTAAGTTAACAGATAATATAAGATAAATAATCAGGGATAAAATTATAAGATAATCCGAAAATAAATGAAGAGATATGGAATCACTCACCCCGGCCTCTCTAAGTCAATAACAATCCACTGATCTAATGCTTTTACTTAAGCAAGTTTCTGAAGCTGATTCATGCAAACTTCACTTCCTATCATTATTTAGTGCTGTATTCCAAATAGAAGTTAGTAATTTTTCTACGTCTGTTTCATTCATTGTGTCATTTATATAATTAATTACGATGGATTCTCTAATCAATCTTGTCAATCTACTACGACGACAAATTGATTTGTCTGCGACCATCCAAATTAATTTTGTGTCCTATCTCTACTTTATGATGTGCAAGATCTGATTAACTAACATAGCAATATTTGTACGCAGTTCTATGTTTGAGAGCATGGTTTCACCCACATACATGATGTTACAATATATCTTAAGCTTCTAATTGCCATCGATTTTAATATACCAATTTACGTTCCATATGGATGATTTGAATTTAAATTAAGAGAAATATCTGAGTAAGCATCATTCCTATAAACACCCCGTTCTACTTTTGTAGCATTTCTAATTAACTTGATATCCAGAAACCCGCAGTTCGCCACGTGAATTATTTGTAATTGTAAATTTCATATCGCTCACCTGATTTGCTAAGTTAATGAAATTTTTCAGATGATCTTCCACGTAATTCCGGGCAACTAATATATCATTCAAAAATCGTACATACAGTTTTGGATTTAGAGTTGTCATATCTAAGAAGTTTCTGTCCATGTAAGGCATGAAGATTTTAGCTTTTGGAACTGACAGTGTTTGTTTCATTGAAACACTACTAATTTGGAACCTAGTGAAAAGAAATTTATGCTTGAGAGATCTAGTAATACGTATAAATGAGTCGGTTTAAACTAAATTTACCATATTATATATTGACTGTAAAATTATTTGTGGGATGTTCTTCTCGTTAAAAAAGGCGTCCGAAAACATATTTCGAAATATTCGGAGTCAAATTGAAGACAGTGAATGCAAGGATAAGGTAAATAATATATTCCCCGTCGTGCCACATGTTTTTTCGCAAAGTTAATTTATATACCAAATACGGTGCTAAGTTAGTGAAGCCGAATTAAAGATATCACCACATCAAGAAACCACTAGTAAGGCAAGAGGAAAATATTCGTCTTATTAAAATATATTTCAAAATGTTTTCAATTTACAATGCTATTTCAATTAAATGCTAAATGTAGATCTCTTAAACATTAACTGACTTTAAACATAATGTATACGTTGATTCACGATTTAGGTTAGCGCAAATACGAACTGATTAAGAAGGAAAACTAAAATAAGCTCTATGTTACTTTACTTTTAGCATGCAAATTATTTTAAATTTATAGAAGATAATGCAGATAGCGCACAGAATAGAGAGATTTAAAAAGTTCAGATCAGACACGACAGAAAGTTAGGAAATGTGGATGTATTGACAGACTACAGTTAAGAATATTCCTGTTTCAACGATTCGAGTGGTAAATCTGTTAAAATAAAACTTAATTAGAATCAGCTTGATATGCTTAGTTGTGCTCTGAGTACAGCTATCATAATTAGGAAATCACTAAAAAATGAGAATATAAATGAGGCTTTTAAAACAGCACAATTCTTCCCAAACAAAGGTAAGTTTAGGTTTGAATTAGACATAGTCAAAGCTGTGTAAACGTAAGAAAAGGAAAAATATAAATTATATTATGAAATAAGGTCTCAGAAAATAGTTAATATCAAACCGTGTGATATGGTTGAATGTAAACAAAGGAGGAGAGACGGTTCTGAGGAGTCAATCTTATTATAATGATAAAATTTATGGACAACTAGAGAATATAAAGATATACGCTTAAATTCATACAGAACCTACGGATAAGTTACAAGGGGAAGTTAAAATATTTGTCAATAACTTGATTTCTAAGGGTGAATTAGATCAAGTACTGGTAACGCTCTCATACAAAAAGATACAGTTGCGACAAATTGTGTGGTTGAGTAAAGTTATATAAACAAGGCAACTCTTTGAGAATTATTGTTACTGTACAAAACTCCACAACATATAAAATTTCTGTTTCCATGTCATAGAATAAAGAATTATTCGTACTTGTTAAACCATGCATTGATGAATTCATACCATTTAGTTGAGATTGTCGATAAATGTGAGCTAAATGAAAACGATAGATAGACGAGTTTAGATGTGGTGTCTATGTACACCAATATAGCAGTACACAAAGCACTGGACTAATATCAGCGTTTCTTAGTTGATCAATGAAATAAAATGGAAATGATTAATTGTACTTAATTGTCCTGTACTTATATTTAGGAATGAATTTTATAAGCAGATTAGAGGTGTTGAATCGGAAAACCAATTTTAGTTCCAATAGCTAATATCTTCATGCATTACGTGGAGAAAACCCTCTTAAATATAACAACTCTAATTTAAAAATTTAATTTACGACTTTTTGATTATGTAAAAGTTATTTGGAATCACAAGGAGGATCAACTGATAGATATCGTTAACTTAGCAAATCAGGTAAGCGAAATTTATTTTACGATAGAAAATAAATCATGTAGCAAATTACCATTTCTGAATGTCAATTTAATAAAAAATGGTACAAAACTAGAACGGGATGTTTATAGGAAGGATAGTTACTCAGGTATCCTTCTTAATTACAATTCAAATAATCCGTGTATAAAGAAATTCGGAATTATAAAATGGTTGAAAATTTGAAGCCTAGGATTAACAGGTATAAAACATAGGGAGATTAAATTCGGTAGACTGTAATAAATATTCAGTGCTAATTCGTACCCTCTAATGTTAATAGGAACAGTTATGATGAGCATCATTATTAAATTTTATCATGATTGGCAGTATTTGATGTAAAATGAAAAAGAGGATTGGAGGATCATGGTAATACCCGACTTTAAGTAGGAAAATAAAAATTGACAGCATTAAATACAATTTATGTACAATTTTAAAACAGATCCTTACACTAGGCACTAAAATTTCCAACGAAAGTGAGAAAATTGAACCGCTAGACTCATCAGAAATGTATGAAATTCCATGTAAACACTACAGCCTCATGTATGAGCGTGAACCCATGCGCTTAAATAAGATAAGAAGAGGGGATCAACAAACCGCATTCAAATATGGCCGTTTTAATAGATCAGATCTTGCACAGTAGCGACTGGAAAAAATAAATTTGGATGGTTGCGGGCGCATATAAATTTGTGTTCGTAGTAGATCGACAAGGTGGATAAGAGAATCCATCGAAATTAAATTGCGAAATGACATAATGAATGAAACAGATGTAGAAAAATCACTAGGTCATTTTTGTTATACAGCATTAAATAATGGTAGGAAGCTAAGTTTGCACGAATCAGAATCAGAAATTCACTCAAGTAAATAATTAGTAACATTAGATTTGTACTAACTTACAGAGGGCAGGGTTTGAGTAATTTTAAATTGAGTAAAATGTTTTGGAATTATCCCAAACATTTATGTTTTTAAGTGAATAGGCAATTCAACATTTTCATATAAAAACCGAACAGAACGTTATTGCAGACAAGGTTTCTGGGCCAGACGTCTCGCTTCAACCACATTTGCCTTCGCCATTCTCAGTCAACTACGTGACTCCCAATAAACCTACATTAAAAACATTCCTTTTGCAAACAGAAAAAACGGTGGCACTCATATTCAAAGATTAGTAGCTCGTCATTCCACCAAGTTGGTATACTGACTCTGGGACGGTTTACCCATTGCCTACTTTACATGCACGCAACCCGAATACACATTTCTTTCCATCAGCTTCCTTAGAAAGTTCTATTAATTTCATACACTCTATTTTTCACCCAGGTAATAAGGTGAATGTCAGCCTTATTATAGATTATTCCTGTAGTCGTAACTCAGGAAAGGGTTTCCGTGTGGGCTAAATACCAAAAGAAAAAAATTACCCGACACACTCATTCTGAGAGATAGTTCATCTGACACAAGTTCAAGGCTTTAGCTACCTGTATAGTATGATTAATTGATTTACCCTTGTGGCCTGCGGCGCTACATCTTGGCACCATTTCTGCTGATAAAGTCATTAATGAAGTTATCCCCGCATGGATAATACATTAGAGTATTCCCAATGCGCTCTTTACTGATGGAGGTACATTCGGTTTATCCGATCGTTTCAGAACTTTTTTGCAGTTCATGAGATGCACTTTACGCCAGATTACTGCCTACCACCCCTAGTCTAACTGTTTGGAAGCGAGAATATATAGAGAACTCAAAGCAGCTTTAGCATCACTATACATTGATGGCAACTTTGTCGATGTCTTACCTTTAGCACTGATTGCTTTACGTTCCCGTATACGCGAATCTAACGAAATGTTTGCGTCACAACTCCTGTATGGCGTAGACCTAAGTCTGTCTAGTCAGCTTCCACGTCTAGTACACGCACAGGATGACCAAAAAGTTGAAGCTTCTCGCCTTCGACTTTATTTCAGTAACATGTCTGCGAAGCAGCCGAGACATGCTCCTCAGCCAGTCTTCGTTCATCCGCAGCTCTATAGCTGCAAGAAAGTATTCGTTCGTAACGGTTCTGTTACTGCACCACTGTTCGGGTGTTTTGTAACGCGAAAGGTTTCACATTCCGATTGCCTAATATTAAGTATCAAATTAATAATTAAATACGATCGACATGGAAGCGCACCTTAAGTTTGAGGGCACTAACAAGTTAGATCAAGACATGGCAGGTATAAATTTAACAGATATGAATGAAAGTAAAAGCTTATCAGAAACTTTATACAATTGAAGACTGATCACGATCTGGCATCTATGGGGTTCTCAGCTTCAACAATATCTTCTTGGTCCTATTAAAGGCCATCGGCAGTACTGCTTAACTAATTATTGTTTTATATTACTAGTAAAGTTTTATAGTGTTCTAGCCAGAGCATTATATTTTTAACGATTTGTCAAATGTATTTTATTGTAAATTATTTAAATAGTTAGCTGAGGTAATTATGTTTGATAACTAAAAGACAATAATTTATTACAGAATAAAACAATTAAAAATCACAAATTTGTCCTAATTGAATTGAGTATTAAGTTTTAGTTAATAAAATAGTAAAAGTTTTTATCTTTTAATATTTTATAATAATGATTTGATTGTCCAAAATTAAAAATAAATTGATTTTATATGAGCTAATTAATCCTTTTCAAGTTATTTGCCTTCCACATTCGTGGCGCGTTTAACTTCGTCCCCCAGTTTCGTAAGTCATCATTTGGTGTCGTATATTAGATTTTAGGTTGGAAGTGAATTTATTTATTCATACAAAACCTATGAAAACTAGTAATATCCTACAGCTTTATACTATATGCTAAATTAAATACATCAGCATAATTTATTTAGCTTGAATGTGTCCTTAAAAATATTTCCTCAATTGATTCGTTTTAATGATATTAATTGTTATATGGCAAAATGGCCAACTGGCCCGACACTTGTTAAGATTGAGATGTAGATCAAAAGGCGAACTAGGTATAGTTGAGTGAAACAGGGACTAACTATTATTTATCTACAGTGATAAAATTGTGAGTTGTATAATTTGAAATGTAAGAGCTTTCAGTAACGTTATAGCAGTTTTTATAGAGAAATATTGGTCTTAATGACTGGGATGAAAACTTGAGAAGAATTTGAATACCAATTCCCTCTGCAAGATTTAAATACTTCAGTTTTCGAATCTCTAGCGGGCCTTATATTTTCAATGCATCCAAGTGGGTAGATTACCGGTGGTTTTGGTTATAACACCAAGGAGGAGCTCAATACAGCGGACGGCAAATTATCGAGATTTATTATATTGAGGCTCCTAAGTAGTATTAATTAACTCTGCAGAATTGGAAGACTTCAGTTGCGAGTATCTAGCGGGCCTTGTTTCCGCATCGCTCACATGTGAGGATAACGCCATAGGATTGTTCTAAATGCAAATTAGAAAAAGCTGAATACGACGCGCGACAATATCTTGTAGGATATATAATCAATCACTTACGGCGCATCATTCGCCAATTGCAAATAGTAGTAACCGTTAGTGGTGCTAAAAGAAACTAGCATGGCTGCTAAGCTGGTGTCAAATCGAAATTGGTAAGAGGCTAGATTTATTCTTCACGAAAATAAAGTATTTTGCGAGAAAAGTAACGCATCCAGTCAATGTTATCGTGTAGAAATTTGTTTAAAAATGCATCTTAGCCGCCTTCATAATCCCAGACTATGTTCGGAGTTTTTTCTCCGCGAGTAGTGCGTTCAAATCACGTGGCTTTAAGAAAAATTTTGACTTTGTAAAAGATGTTGACAGTATGGTTCAGTTGAATTGAATGGTCACTATTGCGCGTAACGTAAGATTGACTAGGGCGCGCCAAATTCCTGCGGCGAAAGACAAGATGTTATTCTTACGTTTCGACTGAACCATGGAAGTAGAATGTTTCTAAAGAGGCGCTCTCGATACATCTTTCCATGGGGAAAATGCTTCAGAAATCAAAATGCGATCTGCTCAACGGCAAAAGAGGAGGCCAATATGGAGGGCAACTATTCACTGACGTAGATTATGATGGCTTGGGCATAAGTCTACGATAGAATAAGTCTCAAAGGAGGGTTTTCTGTATGACTCCCAATATTTCAACTTCCAGTTTTGAAGGCCTTTATCAACAGAAAGCACACCCAACAAATAATTTGACAATCAATATGACAAGTGGTAAATTTCGTTTATACTGTCTCATTTGTATTTATTGCTAGAATTCCTAAGCGTGATGGTCATATCGCTAGATAAGTGTATGCCACATATGTGTGCATATGTGTCTGTATGTGTACACTCATCGAAACGAAATTACAGTGATTCAATAACACATACTGATTAATCACTAGATAAGCGTACACCATGCCTGTGTGTATGTGCTTTCGTTTTTTTTTATTGATAAGTAATCAGTTACTCCACGTATAAACGTATAATAACATCTGCGCCACGCCTGTGTGTGAAAGTGTGTAGGCGTTTGTTTAAGATTGAAAATAATCAGTTAAATATAATTAGCGGCACGCGTATCATTCATCCAAGTGAAACTAAAGTGATAAATGCCAATTATTCTTTACACACGTCAGACCTATCCTTACACATACTTTCCTAAATGAAGTAAATAATAGTGCCATCCAGGTAAAATAGGGCAAGATACTGTGAATACCCAAACGCAAAATTTTCACATTATGTAATTAAGAGTTATCATGATTAAATAAGATAATGATGAAGTGTTTCAAAATGATATAAAGTAAATATGAAATGGAAAACAGTTATAGAAAACTTGTCTTCTTTGCACAAAAAAACGTATATGTTTGTTTAAAGGTTCTACGCTACAAAAACCTAAGTTAACAGATAATATAAGATAAATAATCAGGGATAAAATTATAAGATAATCCGAAAATAAATTAGGAGATATTGAATCACTCACCCCGGCCTCTCTAAGTCAATAACAATCCACTGATCTAATGCTTTTACTTAAGCAAGTTTCTGAAGCTGATTCATGCAAACTTCACTTCCTATCATTATTTAGTGCTGTATTCCAAATAGAACCTAGTAATTTTTCTACGTCTGTTTCATTCATTGTGTCATTTATATAATTAATTACGATGGATTCTCTAATCAATCTTGTCAATCTACTACGACGACAAATTGATTTGTCTGCGACCATCCAAATTAATTTTGTGTCCTATCTCTACTTTATGATGTGCAAGATCTGATTAACTAACATAGCAATATTTGTACGCAGTTCTATGTTTGAGAGCATGGTTTCACCCACATACATGATGTTACAATATATCTTAAGCTTCTAATTGCCATCGATTTTAATATACCAATTTACGTTCCATATGGATGATTTGAATTTAAATTAAGAGAAATATCTGAGTAAGCATCATTCCTATAAACACCCCGTTCTACTTTTGTAGCATTTCTAATTAACTTGATATCCAGAAACCCGCAGTTCGCCACGTGAATTATTTGTAATTGTAAATTTCATATCGCTCACCTGATTTGCTAGGTTAATGAAATTTTTCAGATGATCTTCCACGTAATTCCGGGCAACTAATATATCATTCAAAAATCGTACATACAGTTTTGGATTTAGAGTTGTCATATCTAAGAAGTTTCTGTCCATGTAAGGCATGAAGATTTTAGCTTTTGGAACTGACAGTGTTTGTTTCACTGAAACACTACTAATTTGGAACCTAGTGAAAAGAAATTTATGCTTGAGAGATCTAGTAATACGTATAAATGAGTCGGTTTAAACTAAATTTACCATATTATATATTGACTGTAAAATTATTTGTGGGATGTTCTTCTCGTTAAAAAAGGCGTCCGAAAACATATTTCGAAATATTCGGAGTCAAATTGAAGACAGTGAAAACAAGGATAAGGTAAATAATATATTCCCCGTCGTGCCACATGTTTTTTCGCAAAGTTAATTTATATACTAAATACGGTGCTATGTCAGTGAAGCTGAATAGCAGATATCACCACATCAAGAAACAATTAGCAAGGCAAGAGGAAAATATTCTTTTTATTAAAATATATTTCAAAATGTTTTCAATTTACAATGCTATTTCAATTAAATGCTAAATGTAGATCTCTTAAACATTAACTGACTTTAAACATAATGTATACGTTGATTCACGATTTAGGTTAGCGCAAATACGAACTGATTAAGAAGGAAAACTAAAATAAGCTCTATGTTACTTTACTTTTAGCATGCAAATTATTTTAAATTTATAGAAGATAATGCAGATAGCGCACAGAATAGAGAGATTTAAAAAGTTCAGATCAGACACGACAGAAAGTTAGGAAATGTGGATGTATTGACAGACTACAGTTAAGACTATTCCTGTTTCAACGATTCGAGTGGTAAATCTGTTAAAATAAAACTTAATTAGAATCAGCTTGATATGCTTAGTTGTGCTCTGAGTACAGCTATCATAATTAGGAAATCACTAAAAAATGAGAATATAAATGAGGCTTTTAAAACAGCACAATACTTCCCAAACAAAGGTAGGTTTAGGTTTGAATTAGACATAGTCAAAGCTGTGTAAACGTAAGAAAAGGAAAAATATAAATTATATTATGAAATAAGGTCTCAGAAAATAGTTAATATCAAACCGTGTGATATGGTTGAATGTAAACAAAGGAGGAGAGACGGTTCTGAGGAGTCAATCTTATTATAATGATAAAATTTATGGACAACTAGAGAATATAAAGATATACGCTTAAATTCATACAGAACCTACGGATAAGTTACAAGGGGAAGTTAAAATATTTGTCAATAACTTGATTTCTAAGGGTGAATTAGATCAAGTACTGGTAACGCTCTCATACAAAAAGATACAGTTGCGACAAATTGTGTGGTTGAGTAAAGTTATATAAACAAGGCAACTCTTTGAGAATTATTGTTACTGTACAAAACTCCACAACATATAAAATGTCTATGTTTCCATGTCATAGAATAAAGAATTATTCGTACTTGTTAAACCATGCATTGATGAATTCATACCATTTAGTTGAGATTGTCGATAAATGTGAGCTAAATGAAAACGATAGATAGACGAGTTTAGATGTGGTGTCTATGTACACCAATATAGCAGTACACAAAGCACTGGACTAATATCAGCGTTTCTTAGTTGATCAATGAAATAAAATGGAAATGATTAATTGTACTTAATTGTCCTGTACTTATATTTAGGAATTAATTTTATAAGCAAATTAGAGGTGTTGAATCGGAAAACCAATTTTAGTTCCAATAGCTAATATTTTCACGCATTACGTGGAGAAAACCCTCTTAAATATAACAACTCTAATTTAAAAATTTAATTTACGACTTTTTGATTATGTAAAAGTTATTTGGAATCACAAGGAGGATCAACTGATAGATATCGTTAACTTAGAAAATCAGGTAAGCGAAATTTATTTTACGATAGAAAATAAATCATGTAGCAAATTACCATTTCTGAATGTCAATTTAATAAAAAATGGTACAAAACTAGAACGGGATGTTTATAGGAAGGATAGTTACTCAGGTATCCTTCTTAATTACAATTCAAATAATCCGTGTATAAAGAAATTCGGAATTATAAAATGGTTGAAAATTTGAAGCCTAGGATTAACAGGTATAAAACATAGGGAGATTAAATTCGGTAGACTGTAATAAATATTCAGTGCTAATTCGTACCCTCTAATGTTAATAGGAACAGTTATGATGAGCATCATTATTAAATTTTATCATGATTGGCAGTATTTGATGTAAAATGAAAAAGAGGATTGGAGGATCATGGTAATACCCGACTTTAAGTAGGAAAATAAAAATTGACAGCATTAAATACAATTTATGTACAATTTTAAAACAGATCCTTACACTAGGCACTAAAATTTCCAACGAAAGTGAGAAAATTGAACCGCTAGACTCATCAGAAATGTATGAAATTCCATGTAAACACTACAGCCTCATGTATGAGCGTGAAACCATGCGCTTAAATAAGATAAGAAGAGGGGATCAACAAACCGCATTCAAATATGGCCGTTTTAATAGATCAGATCTTGCACAGTAGCGACTGGAAAAAATAAATTTGGATGGTTGCGGGCGCATATCAATTTGTGTTCGTAGTAGATCGACAAGGTGGATAAGAGAATCCATCGAAATTAAATTGCGAAATGACATAATGAATGAAACAGATGTAGAAAAGTCACTAGGTCATTTTTGTTATACAGCATTAAATAATGGTAGGAAGCTAAGTTTGCACGAATCAGAATCAGAAATTCACTCAAGTAAATAATTAGTAACATTAGATTTGTACTAACTTACAGAGGGCAGGGTTTGAGTAATTTTAAATTGAGTAAAATGTTTTGGAATTATCCCAAACATTTATGTTTTTAAGTGAATAGGCAATTCAACATTTTCATATAAAAACCGAACAGAACGTTATTGCAGACAAGGTTTCTGGGCCAGACGTCTCGTTTCAACCACATTTGCCTTCGCCATTCTCAGTCAACTACGTGACTGCCAATAAACCTACATTAAAAACATTCCTTACCCTTGTGGCCTGCGGCGCTACATCTTGGCACCATTTCTGCTGATAAAGTCATTAATGAAGTTATCCCCGCATGGATAATACATTAGAGTATTCCCAATGCGCTCTTTACTGATGGAGGTACATTCGGTTTATCCGATCGTTTCAGAACTTTTTTGCAGTTCATGAGATGCACTTTACGCCAGATTACTGCCTACCACCCCTAGTCTAACTGTTTGGAAGCGAGAATATATAGAGAACTCAAAGCAGCTTTAGCATCACTATACATTGATGGCAACTTTGTCGATGTCTTACCTTTAGCACTGATTGCTTTACGTTCCCGTATACGCGAGTCTAACGAAATGTTTGCGTCACAACTCCTGTATGGCGTAGACCTAAGTCTGTCTAGTCAGCTTCCACGTCTAGTACACGCACAGGATGACCAAAAAGTTGAAGCTTCTCGCCTTCGACTTTATTTCAGTAACATGTCTGCGAAGCAGCCGAGACATGCTCCTCAGCCAGGCTTAAATACATTACGGTATATACTATTAATTAAAAAGGCAGTTTCAATCACTGAAATCGAATGACTTGGAGATATCCAAAAGGAGGAGATTGCATTCATGTCGTTTGGAAATAGTGGTTGTTAACGACGCTAGCCTGATTAACGAAAAAAGATTGTCCAAACAGAAAGCCATATTGACACTCAAGAATAGAGTAACCGTCTCTTGTCTTAATAAAGGGTAAATTGCTTTATTTATGATCCAGTCAAAAGGTTCAGTGAACACCGGGAAAATAAAGATTTGATGGAGGTTATTAAGTGATAAAATCGTCAAAATGTAACTTTTTTGTGGTAGGATAGATTGTCGATTTAAGCCGGTCTGTAGGCAAAGAGATAATTTAGGGACGGATGTTGATAGCTTCGTCAAACAAAGTTAAGTGGTTTCAACCTAGGAGAGCAGCCATTCATGAAATATCAGACACCATAATGATCACGTTGTTGTAAGGATTTAATGTCTTTGACTACTTGAACATTAATAAATGGCGAGACGTGGAACCAATGAAAACTCTCAAGGTCCCCGCTATTGATCAACTCACAGGTGTACTGTATATTATGTAGGAATTTAACCGATAGCTAAGATTGTCGCCCGCGAAGCTGGTTTCATAAAAACCAGATTTATGGGGCATTTAGTTTTTGATGATTAAGAATTTTTGACGTCAGTTGGGAGCCATTCTTCTGCACTCTTGCATGCTCGGCTATCGAACGCCTTAAATAGTGAGCTCAATCTGTTTAACGTACGTATGCTATGAGTAGAGGTGGCAGAAGTTAAGTGGAAAGTTAGGGTGTCGTGGATCTGAGAGAAGCAAGGCGATAAGTTGTCGAGGATGATTTTCTGTGGTCGATGGCGCCATAGTCAGCTGAACTTTTCCCAGTCGGTGAAATTCCTGGATCCCTCTTGGAGAAGAAGATAAGTGGTGGTGAGTAAGGATACCTTGCAATGATCAAGATTAGCGAAGGTCTTACACCACTGGACATCGGTCACTTAGTTATTAAAGAGAACACAGTCGAATAGATTTTTACCTCGGGTGGGAAATGCACAAGTTGATTGAGCAAGTTGTCTGCGGAAAGCCGTAGCAGTGGATAGTTTTCTGATGCTAAGTTGTAACAGTTGACATGAAGGAGGTTGAGATTTCTAACAACGATGTAATAATTATACGGTCGTTTTAAATTTGTGATAAGGTTTGGTCCTTCTTGTGCTTCCGATGATTGAAAGATTCGTAGACCAACAAGCAACACATACAAATAGGCTTTGATTTAGTACCATTAATTAAAAGGCCATAAGAGAGATTCGAGCACATGCGGCTAACCCTCTTCTTCGGCCAACAACTCTATTTTCTAAAAAAGGAATATCCCTAAATGAGGAAAAGACCATTAATTTCCACAGTAGGTGTATTCCAGTTTCGACAAGAAAGCGCATGTCTAATAGAATAACAAAATTGTAAAAGTGGATTGATCGAAATTACCTGATCTGCGTTTTGACTAACACAGGCTAAGTTCCAGTTGTTTAGTTTCTTCAATATGTTCAGACGACCGTTGCTGGTGGCCTTCAGTTCTGGCCGTAGCCCGTTGAAATTCCCGCCTGACGACCGGCGAGAACAAGCTCGTTAACCCAGGAATGGTACCATGAATCTTGCCGGGTATAAAGTAGACAGCCATCATCCAGTTTCATGTGATGCCTCGAGTTTGGTCAAACTGCGAAGTAGCTCTTATTGTTAAATGTGTAGTGACGGAATGAGAGCAAGCGTGCCAGTCGCTAAAAGCAAGCATCGGCTGCTGAAGGAAACTTTGGCCACTGACATCTGGGCAGGTAGTGCTCATCAGCCTTTGGTTGGCAGACCATCTAGGAGAAGGAAAACTCCGAATACAAACCAACCTCACTAAGAATGGGTGACCTAGTGTTCTTTGACAGTCCATATATAACCATGAACAATAAGAATTACAATGACTACATACTGCATTAGCCGTTGCGCAGTGTAAAAATGGTCGCTTGGACTGCTGAGTCATGCAGGGTAGCGAAATCAGGCAACTACAGACACATTATCTGCGATTCTAACAATAACACTTTTAGATATTATGAATATGGTTCGTGATGATCATATTACTGAGCCCAATATCGGGTTGCCAACTATCGAAAATAATTTAAGTAGGCTACCATTCATTATACCTAGGTTAGTTTTTCAATTGTGCGACCGTAAAACAACTTGGACAGCCAGAAGCTCTTGCAATTACGTTGGATAAATTATAAATCGATGTATGTTGCGTATCTGAAACCAGCATACAGGTTCCTACGTGTATTACGAAACTGGGTGCACCGTCCTTATCTACGCGTTATTCATTTCGAACACCTCGTTTCACGAAGTTTTCTCGGGCTGGAAAAAGGGAATTCGGTATTATCCTTAGAGCACGAGCTGAAGCTTGCTTAATTGAATGGATCCCTTTAAATAGTTGACTGTGTGCGGCACGTTTAAGTACATCTACTAAAATCAATGCAAATAACCCGTTATCAACGATGCCTTTTTGTTGTATCTGAATATGCTCCTACCGATTTCAGCACAGACGAAAGCAAGGAAGCTATTTACTCTGAACTTAGCTCCTGACTAAGTAGAGCACGAAGTTCATGTTGGGCGCTTAAGTAACGAAGAATTTCGTTTAGGTGGAAGATACACTTTAAGCTCGATGCGCAACGATAATAGTGAATGCTTTTGGATAGCTGCGCGAAACAAACAAACCTTAAACGTAGTGTTAGACGTTGCGTTTCATGGCATCCTCCAGCTCCCGGACAGCAGTGGACTCAAATAGCTTATGTTGCAAATATTTATAGATGGCGTGGTTGCGTTCAGGATTATCATTCTTTTTAGAAAACTTATGTCGACTCAGACTATGCACTTATCCGTTGTAGATTTTCACTAATATTTTCCGGGAAGATATACAAGAATAAACGCCAAATAGATCTAAGCAACCTTGAACAACCGTCCTTCCGACAAAAATATGAGGTCAAAGCTAACTAGTTTGATGACGAAAATCCCAATTTACCTTGGTCTATGATAAGTTCCACTATGCACCATGCATGCACTAATGTATGTGGCAATGCAGGCCCCCGTAGAATTAATCATTGAATCTCTGTTAAATCTATGGATATATTTGAAATAAGGCGCCAAATTCCACTTGCCTCGGCTCAGAATAATACTTGTTGCCATATAAGACGCCAATCTCAATGCAGTCTAAAAGTCGATATCACATTCTTTCGTACCAGAATGGCTGAAGAAATGGAAGAAGTGTTCGCGTAAGTTAATAGTCGATGTTTGTTCAAACTTATTCGCACAACAGGTCCGAAAAAATTGAAAGTTAGCGGAACTTTAAATGATAGTAATAACCATTTAATCGATAAAATAAGTCGTCTTGACAGGTGGGCTCAACACTTCAAAGATCAATTTCCTTTGGCACCAGCGTCAGTTCCGGTTCCCGAAAGCATGTCTTTGTTAACAGTGTGAAATGTTAGTATCAAAGAACCGTCAGAGTTAAAAGAACAGGATGCGATAGATATAATGTTTAGACCGGTAAGGAAAGATGAGCGTGTGTCTTACAGCATCGGTCGGAGCGCGAGCGCGGACTAGTGGGTGTGACTGTTCTCTTTTTGATGGGAAGTGAGTGCGTTTTCTTAAACAAGCTCTTGTTTGGCGGATGGTGAAGCTGGCGGTATTGAAAGCAGGACGAAGGAGGTGCAGGGTTTTTTATTGGGCGTTTGTTTGATTCTCGCTCTTCCCCACTCAACGTCGTCGAATCAGATCTAGTCTCAGATTTCATTTGTCCGTACTCTCGTCCTCCATTCGGGTAAATCATGCAATACAGTGATCCAGGGCTACAAACTCATCTCTGTCATTTATTTTTATGAAATTATTCATGTCAGTTGTTGGATTGAATTTGAATGGGCCTTCCCAAAAAGAAGTTTGACAAATTATTCTGTTTTCTTTGGGTATGTACAATTGCGAGGTCAGCTACAATAGGAATGGGTGACCTGTTCTCTTACAGTACACATATAACCATAAACAGCATATGGTTATATGGCAGTGAAATATTAGTCACTTTTGGCTTTTGTATGGCTCTGCGTGATGACTATGATGAGGCTAGCTTCAAATATGAAGACATAGCAACACATTTTATCCCTCAGTGCTCCTAAAAACAATGCTACCAGCCATACCAATGTCAGAAGTGGCTAATGTTACATTTCCATATAACCATTATAAGTGGAATAAGACATAAAAATAACAACACAAATAATATTTTAGACAAATTATTAGTCGGATTTACGAGAGAGAGAGAGAGAGAGAGAGAGATGTGACTTTAACTGTTTTTGCCATGTCAAAATCTGCCCACCTTGTTTCTTACACCAAGTTGGTGCTGGATGAGAGAACAGAGCTCTACTGGGCAATCGAAATGAGGGCAAACGCAAAACGTGACCGAGCGAACAAAGTTGATGGAGCCTTATTTGTTTTTCTAACGACGAGCACTTATTGTCAGATCCAAAAATACGTCTACGGATGTCAACGTTAGTTATTCGATGTTGGTAACCAACATGTGCTATACCTGAGTTAAATACTGTTTGTTGCGAAGAACTAATATATATGCAAGTATGTATTAGGTTTTGCGAACCTAGTAACAAATTAGTTCTGTTGTGACCAGAAGGATAAACCAAAGGCAGCATGAACGGAAAGTATAATCTCATGAACATTCGTTTCGTGCTTACTGGCGACTCATCAGTACTTCTCAAACTACGATGATCGAATGCCTGTAAGCGTCTCAAATCATCAGCTCTAAGAGGCCAAGTTTCACTAGCGTATAGTAAGACTGCGCGTACAGATGCATTGTAAACACGACCTTTAAGGCAAAGTGAAATATTCGCGTTTCTCCATAAATGACGAAGGTTCGAGAAAGCTACTCTATCTTTCGCGATTCGTATTCTCACCTCGTCGGACATATTGCCTACGTTATTGATAGAGCTCTCAAGATATCTAAACCTGTCGACTATGTCTAGCTTTTTGAACATTGGGTGGTGCAAGAAGTTGACTACTGGGACATAACAGTAGGTGCAAGTGTAGCTCTACAATTGACGTTCGTAGCTGTATCCTATATCTGTTCTACATTGTCTGTCAAACTATAGGCCATTCTTATACCCAACTTAATCCTCAATGCAACATAAAGTAGATTTTCAACCATTAGTTTGGGGATTGTATTCATTTGTGTGCTGCACTTTAATCCCCATTGCATTTAACCACCAGATAATAAATTAAGGCGTAATCTGACTACCACCACCACTAGTTAATTTTACCAGTACATCATAATGTGGAGCCCAATTTGCAACCTCAAACTGTTAAGTAAACCGAATAATCATCGTGCAGAGATATTTCAGCGGTTGTTCTCGGGCAATTATTTGATTTCGATGTGCACGTGCATAAACCGACTCGCTGGTTTCTCGATTTTTTACTTCCGTATTGGTGTGTCGGCAAACTAATCGTTTGACATCGGACACAGGTTCTTACCCAAGCCCTTATGTTCTTCGACATACGTATCTATCCGTAATCAACCCGATAGTAGCTTTAATGTATAGGCAACACAGTTCATGCAAGTGTTAAATTACTTTGTACCTTAATTAAAACGACACCTAAGTTCAAGTTTGACTCATGGAGCCTTTTTCCTCAACCCTCTTGAGTGTATACACTGGCCTTTCCTGAAGTATCACTTAATTCTGGGTAAAATTTTTATTAGATGCAATTGAGCCGACGGGTGGCTCAATAGCAAAATGCGAACTCATTCATTGTCTAAGTGTCATATTATAGAACAGCAAAATAATACAGTTAGATAATAAATTTATTAAACACTTATTAAATTTGAAATATTTAATAAGATGTCAAATATAATTTTATGTCAATCTGTAAAATAGGTATTTTCAGTTATATAAGGTTATTAATTTGGAATATTCGATTTCATACTATTATTTTAATTAGCCATGACTTCTATGGTTCCTTTTAGCTGTGTGATAATTTTCTCAATATCTAACCTATTTGCTAGCATAACGACTTTAATACCCACGCAAAAACATCCGATCGACTGAATGGGCGGGACGCCGCACCTGTTGCCCCCCGCGCCCTGTCGCGTCAGTCGACGGTGCGCGAGTACGCCTCATATGTTGTCTCTCCGCGAGTTGCGTTCGCGGATTGGCGCTTTGCACTATCCGTTTCGCAAAGATCCGATTGATCCCACATTTCCAAGCACGCATCGATCTGGTCTTCGGTTTGGCTGGGTGCGGATTCGTCCCTTTCTTCCGAAGGCTTCAACATCGTTCATGCTAACCACTGGAATTGAAGTACGATCCAGTCTTCCTTGACTGGCGACGTTTCGAAGCCTCATTTCCGGTTCCATCATCAGACCACACATACACAGCACAATACTCACATTTGCTTTTAAATCTGCTACTTTGAGTATTGTGCTGTGTCTAGTGGCCTGATAATGGAAATGGAAATGAGTTTCCGAAACGTCGCCAGTCAACGGAGATTAGATCGTGCCTCCGTTCAAGTGGTTAGTTGGAACGATGTTGAAACCTTCAAAAAAAAGGGACGAATCCGCGCCCAGCCAAACCACAAACGAAATCGATGCGAACTTAGAAATTGGAACCAATCGGATCTTCGCGAAAATGATCATGAATTGTTTTACCATCCGAGAAGATACTACTCACCAGTCTTGATTGACAGACAGATCTAATAGAAAGAAAACTCCGAGCATAAACAATCTTGACTAGGAATGGGCGACTTAGTGTTCTATTACAGGCCACATATGTGCATGAACGACTTATGGTTATATGGCATTGAAACAATAGTTACTTTTGGTTTTTGTATGGCTTGGTATGATAATGACGATTAATTTGTCGATAAATCAGTGTTGATAATTAAAATTATGCTCACATCCTTAAATAATACCTTACGTGTTCCCTTTCTAAAATGTTACTTTGTTGCAAGTAAATATAGGCGATGTTGTTGTTACCACCACCATTAGGAGATTGTGATCCAGAGGAAACAATTTCAAATAAAAAACTTCGTTTGTTTTTCGTAAAGTTTTTTGTAATCAAAACCAGCGTTTTGCAAATACTCGATACACATGGCAAATTTACAAGGATAAATGAACTGAAGACTAATTTCAATTATAAATAGTCATTTGATGAACACAGCTATTAGTGTTTGCAGTTAATATAAGTAAATTCCTGCTTTCACACCATTTGTTTACATTGACGTAATCGTAAACAAATGAACACGTTCATGTCACTGATCTCTTGGCATTATTTATTTCAGTTTCCAATCTGCGTGCTCTCAGCGAGTTAAGGCTAACCCATTTTATATACGTTTCCAGAAAAATAATAAGGTGAGATGAACAAATATCATTACATTTGAAATATTTATTAAATTAGAAATATTTTATGGACATGGTATAACATATATAAAATTTTGTCATATTTCGATCTGTAACATAGATATCTTTAGTTATATATTGGCATTAAGTTGACGATAAGTCAATGATGGTAATGGATATCATGCTCACATCCTTTAAATAACACTTTATGCGTTTCATTTCTAACATGCAACTTTGATGCAAATAAATATGGGCGATGTTGTTGTTATCGCTACCATTGAAAGATCGTTAAGCTTATTATCCAATTCTATCTGATATAAAGAATCCGGTGATTATTGAAAAAAAATTCACTAATAATGGGCTACCTAGTGTTCATTTTAAACCCATACATAACTTTTAATTTCATGGTTTTGTGACAGTGAAGCATCAGTGTATTGGGCTTGTTTAGTGTTGTGTAGTAGCGTAGCCTACGTTATCTGGATTTCTCATGTTATTGGTTTAGCGGTCATGTGGAGCAGTAATAAAGCTCATTACGGTTAATTTAGCATCAAGCAAATCTTGGTTTCTCCGTTAGTGTTTGCAAGTTTTATTGTTTTACAAGCCGCGCTTTCTGAATATTTATTTTTGCTATTCCTATTTTCAGACTTCAGTTAGAAATATTTTATCCAGCAATGCATTTTCGTTTCGTTTTATCCATTTAAAATTCTCAACGCGTGTCTCTAGTAAATGGACGATATTGTCACTCCGTACGGAAGCTGTATTGCTGACATTGCTTTGTGTCTTTGTTTGCAAATTCTAAACTGACTTCTGCATAGAGATCTATATAGCTCGGGATTTTTATTTTGTTAATCTGTGTATTGACCACTAGGCGTGGTCAACCGCTTCTTTAATAATATATTCATGTTAACCTAAGCCGAAAATATAGACTACTTGCCTTTTCCAATTGATCTAATCCATGCGTGGTTTGTTTCATGACACTGATAAAATGAAGCATGAACATATTATAATGTAATGCTGTGTATGTATGTTTGATGATGATAGTCGATCCTGACAATGCGGACGATATTGTACTATTATTCGACAGTCGGTATGCTGCCCAGGCCACCTTGAATAGATTAACAGACGTTGTTCCGTCTTTCGGTAGGAATTTCGCACCCTCTAAATGTGAGATACGGTTACAGGATCACCAACCGCTTACTCCAACGTTGCGACTGCAGAATGAAGATCTAGAATAAGTCGACAGGTTTACTTTTATTGGCAGCTCTAGCAATAACTTAGGCAATATGTCCGACGAGGTGAGAATACGAATCGCGAAAGCTGAGTAGCTTTCGAACCATCATTTATGGAGAAACGCGAATATTTCACTCTGCCTTAAAGTTCGTGTTAACAATGCATCTGTACGCGCAGTCTTACTATACGCTAGTGAAACTTGGCCTCTTAGAGTTGATGATTTGAGACGCTTACAGGCATTCGATCATCGTTGTTTGAGAAGTATAGCACATGTTGGTTACCAACAACGAATAACTAACGTTGACATCCATAGACGTATTTTTGGATCTGCCAATAAGTGCTCCTCGTTAGAAAACCAAATAAGGCTCCATCAACTTCGTTGGCTCAGTCACGTTTTGCGTATGCCTTCATTTCGATTGCCCAGTAGAGCTGTTCTCTCATCCAGCACCAAATTGGCGTAAGAAACAAGGTAGGCAGATTTTGACATGGCAGAAACAATTGAAGTCACTTACATCCAAATTGGGTTGTATAGGACCCACTCGTCTGCCAGGATGGGGTCCTCGTGCGCATCATAGTTCTTGGTTAGAAACCCTTAGTGATATGGCATCGAATCGAGCTCAGTGGCGATCTTGTTGCAGATGTCTAGTAGAATCATCTTCGTAACTTTCTTTTCTTAGTAAGGCAAGGTGAGCTGCGAGATTTGGTCTGTTTATGACGTGATACAGTGAATGCCGCAAGAAAGCTGTATTGCTAATGTTGTCTTGCCTGAATGCTAAATTGGCCGTAAGGGTGTTGTAGAGAGGCTTAGTTTGCCTCATTTCTGTGAGTTTTCCTGATACATTTACTTGAAGTAATTAGGTTTTTCTTCTTTCTCTCTCTTAAATCCCAATAATAATTTGTCTGTTTTCATTTATATATTTTTCATTACTAATGGTTATATGGCAGTGAAAAATTAGTCACTTTTGACTTATGTATGGCTGGACAGGATGATGATGATGATGATGATGATGATGTTAAAATATATGAAGCCTCGAACTCATGATCGTTATTTTAATTGATTTGTTTATTGTTCATATTTGAAATAAATAAGCTTGATTTTTATGGCTGAATAGCCCAAGCCTATTCTGCAACATAATTTGCTTCGGACAAATCTCCGTTAGTTTTAATAGACTGTCTTTTATACCTTTACATGTTTCATGTGATCCAGACGAAACAATTTCAAATAAATAACTTCGTTTGTTTTTCGTAAAGTTTTTTTGTAATCAAAACCAGCATTTTTTAAATACTCGATACACATGGCAACTTTACGAGGATAAATGAACTGAAAACTAATTTCAATTGTAAATAGTCATTTGATGAACACAGCTATTAGTGTTTATAGTTAATATAAGTAAATTCCTGCTTTGACACAATTGTTTACATTGACGTAATCGTAAACAAATGAACACGTTCATGTCACTGATCTCTTGGCATTATTTATTTCAGTTTCCAATCTGCGTGCTCTCAGCGAGTTAAGGCTAACCCATTTTATATACGTTTCCAGAAAAATAATAAGGTGAGATGAACAAATATCATTACATTTGAAATATTTATTAAATTAGAAATATTTTATGGACATGGTATAACATATATAAAATTTTGTCATATTTCGATCTGTAGCATAGATATCTTTAGTATATTGGTATTAAGTTGACGATAAGTCAATGATGGTAATGGATATCATGCTCACATCCTTTAAATAACACTTTATGCGTTTCATTTCTAACATGCAACGTTGATGCAAATAAATATGGGCGATGTTGTTGTTATCGCTACCATTGAAAGATCGTTAAGCTTATTATCCAATTCTATCTGATATAAAGAATCCGGTGATTATTGAAAAAAAATTCACTAATAATGGGCTACCTAGTGTTCATTTTAAACCCATACATAACTTTTAATTTCATGGTTTTATGACAGTGAAGCATCAGTGTATTGGGCTTGTTTAGTGTTGTGTAGTAGCGTAGCCTACGTTATCTGGATTTCTCATGTTATTGGTTTAGCGGTCATGTGGAGCAGTAATAAAGCTCATTACGGTTAATTTAGCATCAAGCAAATCTTGGTTTCTCCGTTAGTGTTTGCAAGTTTTATTGTTTTACAAGCCGCGCTTTCTGAATATTTATTTTTGCTATTCCTATTTTCAGACTTCAGTTAGAAATATTTTATCCAGCAATGCATTTTCGTTTTATTTTACTTATTTAAAATTCTTAACGCGTGTCTCTACTAAATGGACGATATTGTCACTCCGTACGGAAGCTGTATTGTTGACGTCGCTTTGCGTTTTTGTTTTCGAGCTCTAAGTTGACTTCTGCATAGAGATCTATATTTCTCGGTTTTTCTATTTTGTTAATCTATGTATTTACCATTGGGGCTGGTGAACCGCTTCTTTAATAATATATTCAGTTAAACCTGATCGAAAACCATTGCACGCTAGTATTTTCGATTCATCTCCCATGTATAGCTTGATTCACGGCTGATACAATGAAGCATGAAAATGTTATAATGTAATGGAGTGTATGTATGATGATGATGATGTTAAAATGTATGAAGCCTCGAACTCATGATCGTTATTTTAATTGATTTGTTTATTATTAATTTTTGAAATAGATAGGCTTGATTTTTATGGCTGAATAGCCCAAGCCCCTTCTGCAGCATAATTTGCTTCGGAAAAATCTCCGTTCGCGTTGATAGACTGGATTTCATACCTTTACATTCTTCATGTGAACCAGACGGAACATTTTCAAATAACAAATTTAGTGTGTTCTTTGTAAAGCCTTTTGTTACAGCTTGTCACAAACGGCGACTTAAGGAGTAAAAGTAAACTAAAAAGAGCAAGAGGAGTTATGTTGGCTGCTTCGATATTCGTAGATAGGTTGCTCAGTAAACAACTAATTTAAATAATTAAACGAACATTGGTCGCGCGGCCGATGATAACATTTATTATAATCAAGGTCGCGAATTTGATATAAATACCAGACTCATTAAGTACATACATTTGTCAGGATAAACTAAGATTTGTATAATGTAGAAAAGAAAATTTATCTACTACACCGGTTTCGTCCTTATTGGGAACGCATCACGTACTGGCCCTGTACGCGGCAAATTCTAGCCAGTACGTGACGAGTTACCAATAAGGACGTGACCGGTGTACTTGATAAATTGTCTTTTCTACACTCTACAATTCTTAGTTTATCCTGACAAATGTATGTATTTAATGAGTCTAGTAATTTTGTCAAATTCGCGACCTTAATTATAATAAATGTTATCATCGGCCGCGCAACCAATGTTCGTTTAATTATTAAAATAATTTGTTTACATACCAACCTATTTACGAATATCGAAGCAACCAACATAATTCAGTTTACTTTTTCTCCTTAAGTCCCCGTTCGTATAGAGTAGTTACAAAACGTTGGCTTTGATTACAAAAGAAAACTACAAAAAACACGAAGTTTTTTATGTGAAAATTTTCCGTCTGGTTCACATGAAACGTGTAGAGCTATTAAAGCCAGTCTATCAACACTAACTGAGATTTGTCCGAAGCAAATTATGTTGCAGAATAGGCTTGGGCTATTCAGCCATAAAAAACAAGCTTATTTATTTAAAAAAATGAAAAATAGACAAATCAATTAAAATAACGATCATGAGTTCGAGGCTTTCTGAATTTTGACATAATCATCATCATCATCATGTCCAGCCATACAAAAGTCAAAAGTGACTAATTTTTCACTGCCATATAACCATTAGTAATGAAAAAATATAAATGAAAACAGACAAATTATTATTGGGATTTAAGAAAGAGAGAGACGGATTACTTAGTTATTATGAGTAAATTTATTTGGGAAACTCACAGAAATGAGGCAAACTAAGCCTGTCCACAACACCCTTACGGCCAATTTAGTATTCAGGCAAGACAACATTAGCAATACAGCTTTCTTGCGGCTTTCACTGTATCATGTCATAAACAGACCAAATCTCGCAGCTCACCTTGCCTTACTAAGAAAAAAACTACGAAGATGATTCTACTAGACATCTGCAACAAGATCGCCACTGAGCTCGATTCGATGCCATATCACTAAGGGTTTCTAACCAAGAACTATGGTGCGCCCGTGGACCCCATCCTGGCAGACGAGTGGGTCCTATACAACCCGATTTGGATGTAGGTGACTTCAATTGTTTCTGCCATGTCAAAATCTGCCTACCTTGTTTCTTACGCCAATTTGATGCTGGATGAGAGAACAGCTCTGCTAGGCAATCGAAATGAAGGCATACGCAAAACGTGACTGAGCCAACGAAGTTGATGGCGCCTTATTTGGAATTCTAACGAGGAGCACTTATTGGCAGATCCAAAAATACGTCTATGGATGTTAACGTTAGTTAGTCGTTGTTGGTAACCAACATGTGCTATACTTCTCAAACAACGATGATCGAATGCCAATAGGCATTTCAAATCATCAACTCTAAGAAGCCAAATTTTTACTAGCGTATAGTAAGACTGCGCTTACAGATGCATTGTTAACACGAACTGTAAGGCAGAGTGAAATATTCGCGTTTCTCCATAATTGGCGAAGGTTCGCGATTCGTATTCTCACCTCGTCGGACATATTGCCTAAGTTATTGCTAGAGCTGCCAATATAAGTAAACCTGTCGACTTATTCTTGATCTTCATTCTGCAGTCGCAACGTTGGAGTAAGTGGTTAGTGATCCTGTAACCTTATCTCACATTTAGAGGGTGCGAAATTCCTACCGAAAGACGGAACAACGTCTGTTCCAAGGTGGCCTGGGCAGCATACCGACTGTCGAATAATAGTACGATATCGTCCGAATTGTCAGGATCGACTATCATCATCAAACATACATACACAGCATTACATTATAATATGTTCATACTTCATTTTATCAATGTCATGAAACAAATCACGCATGGATTAGATCAATTGGAAAAGGCAAGTAGTCTATGTTTTTGGCTTAGGTTAACATGAATATATTATTAAAGAAGCGGTTCACCAGGCCTAGTAGTCAATACACAGATTAACAAAATAGATATCCCGAGCTGTATAGATCTATATGCAGAAGTCAACGAATGCGGACAAGGCTGGAATTTGTATACATTCACTAATAGCTGTGTTGATCTAATGAACATAACACCTATATATATATATATATATATATATATATATATATATATATATATATATATATATGCTTATGCTTCATTGGGCTATAAAATAACATTGAGTAGTCCATTCATAATATTGATATATTATTTTTATTCAATCGTTCTCGCTTTAAATTGCCGAGCATGGTGCGCCCGGAATATATTTGTAAGGTTATAAAAAAATTCATCGACCAATTCGTCTGTTCAAACTGGTAATTTTTCCACGTGCTCACCAGAAGCTACTACTACTACTGCTACTGCACAGTATTGCAGCAGCGCAATATCATGATACACATCACTGCAGCATAACCATAGTCATGTCATGCATGCAGAGCTGTACAAAAGCCAAAAGTGACTAATGTTTCATTGACATTTAACCATATGTCGTTCATGTTATTTGTGGGCATTAAAAGAGCACTAGGTCGCCCATTCCTGGTGAGGCTGGTTTGTGTTCCGAGTTTTGCCTTCCCTTAGATAAAATCGGCCAACTAAGGCTGATCTGTATCTGTTCAGATGCCATTGGCCAAAATTTCCTTCAGCATCCGAAGCTTTCCTTTCGCGTCTGGCACGCTTGCTCTCATTCAGTCAAACACATTTACCAATAAAAATTACTTCGCTGTTAGACCAAACTCGAGGCTTCACATGAAACAGGATGTTGGTCGTGTTCCTTTAGACCCTGCAAGTTTCATGCTACCATTCCAGGACTGACTAGCGTCTGCCGGCTGGTCGTCAGGCCGGAATTTCTGTGGCTACGTGCCACCTCTCTCCGTTTAGCTCATTTCAAAATATGTTGATTTTCCAATGTGAAGATGCCTTATACCATAGAATAAATCTGAATCTGGAAAACATTGTAGTTTTATACAATTTGACTAACTTTTGTTTGTTCTATTCATATTGCCTGTCTTTTATGAACTCTCGGTCGTCCATTCCTAGTGCGTGGATTGCAACTCTCTTAGTCTGATCTCTTTACGTTTCAGTAGCCTGGTATAAGAAACAATCACAGCGTTTTCGCGTCGCCAGTATAGTCCAATCAGGCATCAAAGCGCAGCAACCATCTCACCTGTTGAAAGCACCAGTCTCCTGGCCAGGAATTCGGCTTCATTTGATTACTCGCTATCGTTCTGGTTCTTGATTTTCCCAATAAAAATGTGTACTGTTCGGTCGAATGACACACAATCTATTAGAGCCCACTGTTAGTGAAAATGGTCGTTTTTATGTACTCATGCATTACCTTCCTTAAATGTTAGTCATCTGAATTAATTTTGATTATAATCCTCTAACTTTTTTATTTACCATTACTTATCTCACCTTTGTGAAATACATTATTTCTGGGTTGGTTCAGTTTTATGTGTAATATTTGTCAGTTTGTACTATTATTCATATTTTCAAAATATGCTTTGTTTTGTGGTGTTTTATCTCAATTTTTCATTTAATTATTACTAGTTTGTACACAGTCTATTCAGCTTGTGTTTTTTCAAGAGGAGACAGAGTGAGAAATTTTCATTAGACTGCCCCATTACAACAACTAGGACTAAATGCGTCGTCAATACGAAGCACAGAAATTGGGCCGGGCGGCTGCATTAGTTTCGGGTGGTGCATATGGCCAAAGCTCATTTCACGACCCGCTTGCCACAAATCATGCTCAAAGTTTGGCTTTTGACAACGAGAATCTCACCGATCTCATGATGAACAAGGTGGCTGGCCTACGGGCGTTATCTATAAACATCGGTGACGAAGTTCGTGAACAGAACGCCATGCTGGACAACCTTTCATCCTCGCTTTATCGGTCCGATAGCCTTTTGCGCTCATCAATGAATCGTGTAAATGAACTGGTGAAACACGGCTTCAGTAGCGGAGGCAGCCTCCTGTGCCATTTGTTTGTGTTTGCTTTTGTCTTCTTTCTTATATGCTGGATCATTCTAAAGTTTACCTGATTGGTTTGTTTTGAAATTACCATTTCTTTTCATTCGATCGGGTGCAACAAGTGTGTTACACAAACTCGCTCATACATGTCACGTTTAAGAAAAAACAGTGGATTTGTGTCTGTATTTTGTTCAACTTTGCTGTCTAAGGTAGGCGCAAAACTTTCCGTAATCAGTTATGCACCGCGTATTATTTTTCTGATAGAGTTTCAAAGAATATTCAGTTTATCGGATTGTTTACCGCTGACTAACAGATAATTTTTTTCTTTTTTTCTTTAAAACCTGAATAACGCTGTGTTCTATAAATTTTAGTATACTAAATTATAATGTATTTATTTGTCTTCTACATTCCACGATCGCATCTCTTGAATTTTTTGTGCCTTTAATTTTGTTGCATTATATTTAATTTTTTGTACTAAGGTTACTTGAAGTATGACTATCTGATAATCTGGCGATTTTAATTTAAAATTTTGTTTTCGAGTACTATGAGAAACAATTTTTTAACATGCCTATTGTTATCTTCTTTCACGTCAAAGAGTTCGTGCTTCACGGTTTTATATTCAAATGAATTGTGACATCTACAATGTGCGAGCAAAAAGCTAGAAATATCAAATAATATCTAACACAAGTTTAATGCTAAATTGCAATTAGACTGAAGATTGCTGAAAATGTTTTATTTACTGTTTCAAAATACTTAACTCAATTTAATTTAACTTTTTTTTCAATTTTCGGCTGCTTAAGAAATACAATTCTTAAGTTATCATGTTAACTGGAATACATGTTTGCCTTGTTCTTATCAAATAAGCTGTTCTCTAGACGTTTCAACGGCACTGGCACAAGATGCTTCTGTCATGCGTGATATTGATTTTTAGTTGAGTGTAGCCGAAGTCGCATCTTACACGCACCGCGATTCAGATATTTTTCATCGTATACTGTAATTACTCGGTTGCTCAACACTCTATTTAGTGGAATTACTGCCAATAATTATTTGTTTTGAAGGTTATTTAACTGGCCACAATATAACGTGTGTTACTTTTTAGCGAAATTTTTTTATATCGAGTGGTGGATAGCTGAACATCACTCATCTTGTTTATTAAAATAAAACCAAACACTTATTTATACACTAGTTGTTCTGCATGACGAAACTGTCGTCTAATACAGTGAATTTTGCGTTTCGACCATCAACTAATCGCGTTCAAACCGCAATATATATATATATATATATATATATATATATATATATATATATATATATATATATATATGCATTGTTTTGATATTAGCATACAGGTGCAAATTCATGAGCTAACAAGTTCTATGCATTTGATATTTAATGCACTGTCACTGCTGCGTCTAACTAGAGAACGCAGATTGCTTAGACTGGGCCATTATCTGAGATAGCCGCTTCCACACCAATTCCCCTTGCTGCTGCGGCGGCTCATGGTTAGCGTGGAGCACAGAAAATTTAGACCGTCTATCTCGTGGCCGGTCGGCTATTCGCGATATCCGTCACTTCAGCAAATCGCACTGTACAATCATTAACAAAAAGGTTATTGAATATGCGAAAATTGCCGGGAATTTGGCGGCTAAGACGGTCTATTTACGAAGCCTAGTTATTTCTCTTTTTTTAGGAATGAACTGTTTATTAATCATTAATGGGGTGTATAATAAAGTATATTCTAAAACTGTAGGAATAACTGATAGTGATATTTGTTGTAAATATGGCCTTCTAAAGCAGCCTAGAAATCATATATATATATATATATATATATATATATATATATATATATATATATATATATATTGTGTGTGTGTGTGTGTGTGTCGCCTTATATATTGACAACTCATTTTTGTTATCGCATTTGATAATTCTCTTAAAAAGCATATCTGGAGAAAATACCTGCTGTGTTGCACAGTTATAGGCTTTTTTATTTGATTCGTGCTTTACATCGCGAAGAAATCAGAAGGACCAGACTTTCGTAGGCCGAGAAAGGGAAACAATTTACACGAGCGTGCTATTTAAGTGGGGCTTTATTTTCCGCACGGCACGAAGGGAAGTTAAAACAACATGGACACATTTAAAGCTGCTATATTACGTGTGTTATGTAAAGTATCACATTTGCCATTACTATTATGTTGACTTCAAACCAATTTATCCATATACATGTTTAGGCTGTCGATGAACTTATGTATGCCGATTGACCAGACGTTGAATAATCAGAATAAAACAACAATGTAATTTTAACGCCTGAGTCAAATTAATTAAATATTATTTACCAATACACATGCGCAAGTTGTCGATCAACTTACGTAGAATGATCGTATATATATATATATATATATATATATATATATATATATATATATATTCATTTATTTAAAAAAAAGATACAATTAATTAATGTAGTTTTCTTATAAAAAGATTGTAGAAATTTTTCTCTTCGGTTTTTTGAACAGCTTCATCAAAAATTAAATGAATAAGCCAAGTTCGATACTCTTATTTTTCCTGCATTATATTGTCTGCCTATGTGTACGCGATGTGTCCCTCTTGGATAAAAACTACATATATATGTTGTTTCTTCAGTGATAAATTGACTTCATTCTTTTTAATCTATTGTTTGACTTACTCATTTCAAAACTCGCTTGGTTTTGTACATGTGATTTTTCGTTATTATTTTTCTTTAATTTTAAATGCTATCCATTGCCTATGTCTGTTATTGTTGGTCAAATAAAATCCTTTGCAATTAACTTTTGATCTCTCAAATTTCCGCATTTATGTGAGAGAATATGCTTGCTTTGTTCTAGATTGCCTAAAAGTAGACTTTATGTAATAACTATACCTATAGATAAATATATATATATATATATATATATATATATATATATATATATATATATATATATATATATATATAGGCGCCAACCAACCAGTAAATTAGGTTACCGATAAACAATTTAAAAACAATAAATTATTTATTGAACAAAATTCATAATATGGACATTTATTCACTTTTGTATTCAAAAACGAGGTTTGCATGAGTGTTATTCACAAGTTTCTCGTGATGAGTTCAAACAGTCAGTTTGGCTAAGAAGAGTTAAAACAAACGAGACTGATTGTTCTAGAAGAATAACCAAATTTACGAAAACAAAGACTTCTTATTCTCACATTATGAATATGACGGTTAAACTGAAAATTGCTTTCTGTATATACAAGAATTCACCTGTCCTTATATACATAAATTTAATGGTATTATTTTATTATTTGTATTTGAGCAACCGCTGTACACGTTAGACAATGCAATTAATAAACTAGAACGGTTTAATCATTGTTGCCAACTTATTAGATATTTGCCAAGTTTGTCTCGACGGGGGTTACAACGGGTCGAGGGAACCCTAGGTGGTGTGTTACTTATGCTACTCTATTAAATATTTCGTTTACACTTAGAAAATACTTTATTCAAATCAAGCTCGCGAGCTTGAAGTAAACACTAATCCAATTGTATTTAACCAGTCGTCGAACAAAAGAAAAACTATACCGGCAGTCAAACGTATTAACACGTTTCGACTTTCCATGATCATCATCATATTACGACGTCTAACTGACAAGCGATTATCAAACCGCAATGCCTATGTATATATATATATATATATATATATATATATATAACATGTCCAGCCATGCAAAAGTCAAAAGTGACTAATTTTTCACTGCCATATAACCATTAGTAATAAAAAAAATATAAATGAAAACAGACAAATTATTATGGCCAAGTTAGCATTCGAGCAAGGCGACATCAGCAATACAGCTTCCATGCGGATTTCACTGTATCACATAAACAAACCAAACCTCGCAGCTCACTTTGCCTTACTAAGAAAAGAAAGTTGCGAAGATGATTCTACTAGACATGTGCAACAAGATCGCCACTGGGTTCGATTCGATGCCATTTCTATCCAAGAACTATGGTGCGCCCGTGGACCCCATCCTGGCAGACGAGTGGGTCCTATACAACCCGGTTTGGATGTAGGTGACTTCAATTGTTTCTGCCATGTCACAATCTGCCTACCTTGTTTCTTACGCCAATTTGATGCTGGATGAGAGAACAGAGCTCTGCTGGGCAATCGAAATGAGGGCATACGCAAAACGTGACTGAGCCAACGAAGTTGATGGTGCCTTATTTGGAATTCTAGCGAGGAGCACTTATTGGCAGATCCAAAAATACGTCTACGGATGTCAACATTAGTTAGTCGTTGTTGGTTACCAACATGTACTATACTTGCAAGTATGTATTAGGTTTTGCGAACCTAGTAACAAATTAGTTCAGTTGTGACCAGAAGGATAAACCAAAGGCAGCATGAACGGAAAGTATAATCTCATGCACATTCGTTTCGTGCTTACTGGCGACTCATCAGTAGGAGCCGGTATTACGCCCTTTAACCACTATATATTCGGTAGAAGAATGTGGAATAATAGGACGGTACAAACAGTATTTAAATGTACTATACTTCTCAAACAACGATGATCGACAGCCTGAAAGCGTCTCAAATCATCAACTCTAAGAGACCAAGCTTCACTAGTGTATTGTAAGACTGCATTGTTAACACGAACTTTAAGGCAAAGTGAAATATTCTCGTTTCTCCATAAATGACGAAGGTTCGCGATTCGTATTCTCACCTCGTCGGACATATTGCCTGCGTTATTGATAGAGCTCCCAAGATATGCAAACCTGTCGACTATTTCTAGATCTTTATTCTGCAGTCGCAACGTTGGAGTGAGTGGTGGGTGATCCTGTAACAGTATTTTACATTTAGAGGGTGCGAATTTCATACCGAAAGACGGATCAACGTCTGTTAATCTATTCAAGGTGGCCTGGGCAGCATCCCGATTATCGAATAATAATACGATATCGTCCGCATAGTCAAGATCTACTAGTTTATCGCCCGGGAGAACTTCAACTCCAGCATCCTCAATGTGTGGGAGAGTGTTGTTCATAAAAGCATCGATTACAAATTAAAGCAAAAAAGGGAAAGTGGAAAACCTCGACGAACACCACTGCTGGCTGTAAAATTATGCGTTTATTCGTTGTAGACCTTAACGCGACCAGAAGTATATGTGTAGAGTGCTCTTATAATATTAACAAATTTTGTGAGCACCGCTTTTCGACAAAATATCGAATAAAACATTGCGATCCACCGAATCGAATGCGCCCTTGAAGTGTAGAAAGACGGCTATTGTGGGACGGTGATATAAAATTTTCTGTTCAAGAACTTGCCTTAACGTAAAAATATTATCCATACAACCTCGTCCTGCGCGAAATCCGACCTGTTCTTGTATGTGATTTTCGTGAAGCGCTAAGATGACGTAGGATAATCGAAGCAAATAACTTAGATACGACCGGAGTTAAGCTTATACCCCGATGGTTATCCAACGAATTAAAATTGCCATTTTGAAGATAGAAATGATGGTCAACTCATTCCAGTTAAATGGTATGGCTTGCTCGTTCCATATTGTATGAAAAAGTTTGGTCAACGCTCCTGAAATTATATTGCCACCATCCTTAAACAATCCTGGAAGCAAATCATCGGGGCCTGCGGCTTTGCGACGTTTTTAAGAGATAGGATTGCATCGTGTACTTCTAACTCGGATGGTTCTCCAGGACTAACATTCCACACGGTTGATGCAGATATGCTTTCGCGAATCAGAACTATCGCGGGTGGCCATGAAAATTGATCTCTAAAGCGTTCAGCCAACCTATCAAAACGACTTATTTTATCGATTAAATGGTTGTTACTATCATTTAAAGTTCCGATAGCTTTTACTTTTCTCGGACCTGTTGCGGGAATAAGTTGGAACAAAGAGCGACTATTACCTGACGCGAAAGCTACTTCCATTTCTTCAGCCTTTCTGGTCCAAAAGTTTTCGAGATCGACTTTTAGACTGCGCTTAAGTTGGCGTCTTATATTGCGACGGGTATTATTATGAGTCGAGCCAGGTGGAATTTGGCGCCTTATTTCGAGTATCTCCATAGATTTTACAGAGAGCCAGTGATTATTTCTACGGGGGCCTGCTATGCCACATACAGTAGTACCTGCATTGTGCATAGTGGAACTTATCTTGGACCAAAGTATATTCGTATTTTCGCCATCCAGACCAGTTAGATTAGCCTTTAGAATATTTTCATAATTTTTTAGGTTGTTCGAGTTTTCCTACATCAATTTGGGGTTTATTCTTAATTATTTTCCCGGAAAATTTTAGAGCAAATCTACAACGGATAAGTGCATGGTCCGAGTCGACATAAGTGTTCCAAAAAGAACGACAATCCTGGATGCAACCACGCCATCTATAACTAATTGCTTCATGATCTATTTGAGTCCACGGTTGTCCGGGTGAGGGAGGAGGTCATGTAGCATAACGTCTAGCACTACATCTGAATTTTTTGCTAAAATATAATCAATGTTCAACGCAGCTATCCAAAAGCCGTTTACCATCATCATTGCGCGTCTAGCTTAAATTATATCTTCCACCTAAAATCAAGTTCGTCATCTCTTCAATTTCATTTTTATTAATCTTGGTTCAGTTAAATTGGATTTCGTGTAAGCTGAATCTCTTCGTGTTAAGATCCGATTGTTGTTGTTTGAAAGTACGTGCCTCTTGTGTTCACATTCGTTTTTCATATGTTGCTTAGAGTGTATCTTCCACCTAAATGAAGTTCTGTGTTACTTAAGCGCCCAACCTGAACATTTATGTCACCCATAACCAAGAGTATATCTGAACTTTGTGCTTTACTTAGTAAGGAGCTTATTTCGGAGTAAAAAGCGTCCTTGCTTTCTTCTGTGTAGCAACCGGTAGGAGCATATGCAGATACAATGAAGGGGCAACGATGATAACGGGTTTTGATTTGATTTTATTAGATTTATCTAATCGTGCCACACAAAATCGACTATTTAAAGGGATCCATTCAATTAAGCAAGCGTCAGCTCGCGCGCTAAGGGCAATACCAACGCCCCATTTACTGGCTTCAGAGAACTCTGTGAAACCAGATGTTCGAAGCCATTAACGCGTAGATAGGGATGGTGCAACAAGTTCTGTAAAACATGTAGGATCCTGTATTCTGGTTTCAGATACGAAACATGTCGATTTCTAATTTATCCAACGTACGAGCAAGAGATTCTTGTTGTCCAATGCGCCTACGTTAAAACCTAACCTAGGTTTAATGAATGATCGTCTACTAGAACCATTTTCGATATTTGGCAACCTGGTATTGGGCTCAGTGTTATGATCTAAACCAACCATATTTATAGTATCTAAAAGAGTGTTATTGTTAGATTGAGAAGAGGAAGGGGAAGGAAAGGAGGCAGAATCGGAGATAGAGTTGCCTGCAGTAGCCTGTTTTCGCTTATCCACCCTGCACGGCTCAGCAGATAAGGCGACCCTTTTTATACTGCGCGACGGCCGATGCAGTATGTAATCATTGTAAGTTGTACTTGTCATGGTTATATGTGGACTGTAAAAGAACACTAGGTCGCCCATTCCTAGTGATGGTTTTTATTCGGAGTTTTCCTTCTCCTAGATAGTCTGCCAACCAAGGCTGATGAGCACTATCTGCCCAGATGCCAGTGGCCAAAGTTTCCTTCAGCAGCCGAAACTTGCCCTTCACGTCTGGAACGCTTGCTCTCATTCCGTCACTACACATTTAACAAAAAAAGTTACAGCGCAGTTAGACCAAACTCGAGGCTTCACATGAAACGGGATGATGGCTGTGTCCCTTTATGGCCCGGTAAGGTTCATGCTATCAATCCCGGGTTGAATAGTTTGAGCCCGACAGTCGTCAGACAGGAATTTCTATGGCTACAAGCATCCTCTAGTTGTCACTCATACCTTGTACTTGACTGGAAATGTCAGCTGCACAAGCTCTATGCAGTCACGAAAATTAAAGTTTTTACGGCTTTCGTCACATGTATAGATAATACAATTAAACAATCATTGATTGTGCGGGTGGTGGTAACAATTCTTTAAATTAAGTTTGCGAGCTTGAAGTAAACTCCAAATTCATTATATTTAACCATTCGTCGAATAATTTACATAAATAAAATCCTGTCATTATGCCTTAATATAACCTTTGGGAATGGCTGGATGTTTGTCTTATAATGAAAGATTGGGGTTGGCTAGTTGGAACATTAGGTCTAAAGAAATGCCTCATAGTCTCCACTTGAAGGAAAGTTTAGCAAAAAGAAAAAGCATAGATTAGTATATAAATGAAATTTGTGTGTGGTGTGTGGCAGAGTCGTGCAGTAGATAGTGTTACAATCTCTAAAGCAAATGTACCCTTGTTCAAGTCCCATCAGTGGCAAATTTTTGACAGCACTTCAAGGGTTCCCAGTAAGGACGGGACTGGTGTAGCTGATGATTTGCGCTTTCTATTTGATCAGATGTTTATTTTATATTGACTGAAGTTATAAATACATAAAATTCTGCCATTATAATGTATATATAATGTATGTATAATGTATTAAAATCACTGCATGAACGGAAAGTATAATCTCATACACATTCGTTTCGTGCTTACTGGCGACTCATCAGTGGGAGCCGTTATTACGCCCTTTAGCCGCTATATATTTGGGTGAGAGAATGTGGGATAATAAGACGATACAATCTCCTAGACGAATGTGTAAACCTGCAGTAGAGTAGCTAATATCGTATAGTCTCGACAATGCGACTTCAACGCTAACTCACTCCATATAATATATATATCGAGTCCGTAAAGCATACTAAGACTATGACTATTGTGTTAGTAACCGATACCAACATTGTTGTACCGAAAAGGTACATGGTACTAACACTATGGTTTCCGAGTCGGTACATGGTACTAAAATGATGGATATCAATGTATGCTATAGTACACCGAAATTGAGAATTACAACTATTTCTGAACACTTGTTGGTTTATCCTTCTGGTCACAACTGAACTATGTTTGCAACACCTAATATATACTTGATATATATTTGTTCTCCGCAACAGTATTTAACTGTTATATATTGAATTTAATGATGTCATGCTTACAGCGAAATGTGATAACTGATATCGATGAAGGCTAGAGTGTATGGATTTACTGGAGTAACAGGTGTTCGGAAATAGTTGTAATTCTCAATTTCGGTGAACTATAGCATAAATTGATATCCATCATGTTAGTACCATTTACCGACTCGGAAACCATAGTGTTAGTACCATGTACCTTTTCGGTACAACAATGTTGGTATCGGTTACTAACACAATAGTCATAGTCTTAGTATGCTTTACGGACTCGATATATATATTATATAGAGTGAGTTAGCGTTGAAGTCGCATTGTCGAGACTATACGATATTAGCTACTCTACTGCAGGTTTACACATTCGTCTAGGAGATTGTATCGTCTTCTCACCCAAATGTATAGTGGTTAAAGGGCGTAATACCGGCTCCTACTGATGAGTCGCCAGTAAGCACGAAACGAATGTGCATGAGATTATACTTTCCGTTCATGCTGTCTTTGGTTTATCCTTCTGGTCACAACTGAACTAATTTGTAACTAGGTTCGCAACACCTAATACATAATTGCATATATATTAGGTCTCCGCAACAAACAGTATTTAAAACCTTTGTAGCAGTTTGCTTGCTTTATAATTACAGATAATGAGTAGCTAGCTGAAATTTGAAGTCGAAAATGATAGCGATAGGAAGGATTTATGAAAAGAGTTTGGTTTGTAATTAAAATGATAACTGTATGAGTTGCGAGGCTTCTATTTAATTGAGAATGAACTGTAAGAGTACCAAAGTGTTACTAGGCAATGGAAGGAAATTCTGGCTACTACTGGAATGAACGCTAATGATGAAACTGGTCAAAATTGAAAAATTGCTTTTGTTATCTTATTCAATTTTGGTTTTTGATGAATAAGAATATAAATACCGCGAAATACTTCCAATATTCTTAAATTCGATATCACTTTCCCAAGTGGTGGGGTTTCTATCTTATAATCACAAATAATATATGTCTAGTTGGAACTTTAGGTCGAAAGTAATCAAGATTTACTCAAATCGAACTGGCAATGAAACCAAAATTCTACTCAGTTATAAGGGTGAGCCAGATCCGTACTGTTTCAAGTCCTGGTCTCGGCAATTCTGGTTGCAGCTTTCGTGCATAATAGGAAGGGTTGTCTCGTTGATGAATTGAACCTAACATTTTATCTACTGTTTACTTTTATACAGTCACAAAATACAATCGAATTCTGGCAGTGTACTTCAAATTAATATCACTTCTCTAAATGGCAGTGTGCTCGTCTTTTAATAACAGATCATAGATGGCTAGTTGGCAGTTTGGGTCGAAAGTAATACTGATTATGAATATTTGGTATGGAGAATGAGCTGTAAGACTTGTATTCGACTATAGATTATTATTTTTGCACATGAGAACTGCACTATGGAGCTATAAAAGCTCGCATTTCAAAATCAAATAAATGTGTAATGATTTTTGTGCACCTCATGCTGTCCCATGGTATATTCATTTTGTAGGAGACCCAAGTCTCCTTCGCTTTATCGTGCCGCCCAAGAAAGTTATTTTTTGCCAAATTTCTGCTACAAACTTTGCCAACCATTTGGCTGATTTCAAGCACAAAAGCGTAGATTCTGTTCGGTGGTTAATGACTGTATTTGCCGGTGAACGTCACCCCTATGAGAATTGGTCGATGTTGGGCGATTGTCTTTGGAGTAAAGCACATTTGAAATTTCTAATAAATGAGTACATCTCTGGACGAAGTAACTTCATATCTAGGCAGGTTCAATTTCAGGTTAAAGTTCAGCGCACGTTTGGTGGATGACAGCATAGTTGACTGACGTTACCAGGTACTCGTCTAGCCAAAAAATATAGGACTTTAAAAATATCACGGCATACAATGGATGCCTATTGTGCTAATGGTATACACATCAAATTTGCGAGCTTGAAATAAACACAAATCCCACTATTTAACCAGCACACATTTTTTTACACAGGTGCATTATAAGATTGAATTCATGTTTGTCGGGGTACATACCGGCTTGGTGAGTGCAGAATTAGATTTTTGTCAACTAGATCCAAATTTACCGTTGAATTATTTCGACCCTCGTTATCAAGACTTGTTTAGTCTAAATCTTACCATACCAAGTATAACCAACGTATAAATCAACGTGAAATTTCTTGGAAACGGTGTTTTGTTCGTATAAACTAAACGCTGCGTGAGCTAGCAATGGGCATTCGTCATCTAGGCCACAATTCGTCGTCAATCGGTATCCATCAACGTTTTCCAGCTTTCATCATATATGTATTGCTGTTTGATTTTCGTTTGTCAGTTTACCGCCTTGCTTTGGTGATAATCATAGAGAGTCGAAACCTGTAACTAAGTGCGATTAATGTAAGTTCTCTTTGGTGTGCTAATAATAATCAAATCAAATGGGATTGGTCTTTATATCAAAGTTGCAATCTTGTTTTGAATAATTTTCACCACCCTAGCAATCAATGATTTTTTTAAAGTATAACTTATATCCATGTAGCGAAAACTTTAAAAATTCAGTGTACGTGACTGCATTGAAATTGTGCAGCCGACATTTCCAGTTAATTACTACGTATGCGTGTCTACTAAAGTTGAGAACAGCACGTCTAATAGTGGTTGCCAAAGTTGCCGCTATTGTGATTTAAACCCGGAAACATTTGGCATTAGCGTTTGAAGGCAAATGCAGGCTTGCTTATACTTTTTACATAGCGTTCTAGATGCTTCTTGGAATACCGTTGGCCGTAGCTTCTGGTGAGTCCCTGGAAGCTTTTTATCACGCGTGTCCGTTTTCAGTGCGTGTACTCAGATTGAGTACCGGTGTGCGATGGAGCATGTGTACTTTAGATTGTACCTATTTCACGCTGACTTTGGCATATCCTCTTTGTTCGAACACGAAAATTTGCACCGAAATCGTTTTATCGTATGTATGATGTATGATATGCAAATAATCAGAAAAGTGACAAATAATTAAAAGAAATTTATAACGTTCCATATAGGCTAACTTTTGTCGAATATTCTGAATCTTTTGCTGGGATTGTTTCAAATACTAATTCTTGCAGTCTCCACTTCCTACCACAGGTGAGAGTTACGTTCCAACTGAAATTTCTCACTTCTCGTGCAAATTATTATATTTGGCATGATGAACCATCGACTGAAGAGGATACTTCGTAATAACTATGGCAACATGTCGAATGCCAGTGTTTGTTGTCCGAGGCTATGCTACTGTATTCGAGCTCTGTGGCAAGCTACGAGATAGGAGATTTACGATACTTCTATTTTGTTACCAAAGCCGATTTCTCGCCAGCGGATGCTTACAGTAATTACATATCTGTCTGCTAGTCTTTGAGGAGATTCAGTGGAAATTCCTAGCTTTTGTGTGTTAGTTATTGCGTACCTGGTAACAAATGTGTCACATAGAACTAGGAGGCTACACCTAAATCTGCATGAACAAAAGGTATACTCTCAAGTAAACGTGCGTTTCCTGCTTACTAATAATTCATCGGTAGGAGCCAGCACTTAACCATAAATCAAACATATAATTAATCGATAAACATGTCGTGTGTATTGCGCATGGTGTCGGTTTGTAAACTTGAATTGTCAATAAACACGAAACATATGCTTATATGAGATTGCTTAATTCGTTCACGTTGACTATGGTATATCCTTTTCATCATCTTCGCACTAATTTGTTACTAGGTGCGTAATAATGATTACTTACTTACTTTACTTTACTTCGGCTGACTCCTTTGGAGGATAAGCCGGCTCCACATTTCATGGAGTTTCTTGGGAATTTGGTACAAGTGGTGTCCCCTCACCACTCGGCTTTTTGATCGAGGACGCACCTCTAGCCTTTGCACATCCAAGCGCAGTCTGCAAGGCAGCAGTAAGTTGCATGGTTGCCGGTGGCTGTTGAGAGCTCATTCGCCATTCGGAAGTACGGGGTACTGTCCAGGAGTCCATGTAATCCTGTGGCTGTTGTCCCCTTTTGTGGCGGGGAACACACGCCGAGTCATGGTGCCGTCGTCGGGCTCATGTGGTCTTTTTATAGGAGATCCGATTGCCGGTCGGAAATCCACCACGCCCTGGTGGTGGTGTAATAATAATTGCATATGTATGAATGCGTTGAAAGTAAAAAAAACTCTAACTGTTGATGGTCATAAGTGGTGCACGTTTATCTGAGATTTCACCTTTTGTTTATGATGACATGTTATCTTCTTCAGACACTATATTGACTAACTTGTAACTATGCACGCAATACCTAATGTATAACTGATTGTGTTTGAGTGCATCGAAACTAAGCATCTATAACTGTTGAATTTTTTAAAGTGTAGCATGTTTACTTTGTTCTATTTGAACTAATTTGTTACTAGGTGCGTAATGTCCAATATATTATTGCATACATATTAGTTATACAAAACATGGCATATTGAAATACCTAGCTCGTTTGTCCACTTGGGCTCTAGCTGTTCAGGATATCTATAAGTCTTGGGTTGCAAAGCTGGATGTACACGAGGTAATATTCTGGCCATTAAAATTAAATTAAAGCAGTCTTTGTTAACGAAGATCGTATTTCAAAGAATCATATAGTAGCTATATATATCTTTAGCTACTGGGAAGTATTTCATATGTATCCAGTACTAGGCATGCTATAAATCGCAAAAAGTAAGACTAATTGGGAACCAATTGTGGACACTAAAATTTTCACCGAAATCGTTTTATCATAACGATGTTAGACATTTGTGCGTACTGGCTAGTCAGTAGAACTATTGCGCAGAAATGACTAAATCAACAATCGTATTCATCAAGTAAAGTGGAACAAAAGTTGCAAGTGGTCATTCCTGAATCGGTCATTGTAGAACGCACAATCACGCCACCTCGAGTAGTCCTATTGAATTGGGGATTTATTGTAGGATTTACATTATTGCTATATTTTTCAGCCTTATCCAATTATTTCCTAAAGTAGCGAAGGAATTTTTTTCCGATAAACCGATTTCGTCCTTGCGGCGAGGGTAGTGCAGTGGACAGTCCTGGACTTTGATATACACACACACATACACACACACACATATATATATATATATATATATATATATATATATATATATATATTGCGCAACACATCATCGAAACATCGCACGTATGTTCTCCAGACGTAGCATTCAAAGTAATTACTAAATGCAAAAACAAAAGGGAGCTAGCCACATACGAAGCCTTATGGATAAACAAATTGCAGCCGGATTTGTGCAAGCAGAAGAAGCATGTACAAGCATTGAGCTTGAACTGGATGTGACGCACGCAATTGATTGGTTTCCGTTTTTCACACTCTCTTTGTTCACATATTTCTATCTTGTTTTGCTTTCCAATTTATATATAAAGATATGTTCATTAGTAGATATTTGAGAAGACAATGCGAAAGAAACGTTTCTTATATCTGATAAAATTTCTTTTTGTTTTTGCACACAGGAAGGGTACAATGAATTTTATTAAAGCTCGCATTTCAAAAGTATTATTTTTATATATTTTGCGTTGTACATTATCAACACATGCACGAATGCATCATGCATAGCGTACCTCTTAACAAGCGGCAAATTCTGGCCAGTATATGATGAGTTCTCAATAAGGACGAAACCGTTCTACTGAATGAATTGCCTTTTCTACACTATACAATTCTTAGTTTATGCTGACATATGTAAGTAATTGATGGGTCAGGTGCTTATATCAAGATCGCAACCTTGATTATATTAATTGTTATCACTGCCCACGCAGCCAATGTTCGTTTAATTACATAAATGTACATTTCAATACCACTTCCCCATTTCATGTTGTGTCTGTTCGGTAATGACAGATTTTGGGTGGTTAGTTGTAACTTCTGGTCTAAATGGATTCCATATGAGCTTCACCTAAAAGGAAAAGGCTAACCGAGTTGCATTATTTAGTATATAACTGATAATTGTGTGCAGTGTAGTGTGCGGCAGGATGGCTCAGTGGTTAGAGCACCAGATTCCGAAGCAGACGTGCCCAGGTTCGAGTCCTGTCCGCGGCAAATTCTGGCCAGTACATGATGAGTTCCCAATAAGGACGAAACCGGTCTACTGGATGAATTGCCTTTTCTACACTATACATTACTTAGCTTATACTGGTCTTAATGGGTCTGGTGTTTATTGCAAGTTCGCAACGTTGATTATAGTAAATGTTTTCACCGCCCGCGCAACCAATGTTCGCTTAAGCTATGCAAAATCCCGTTCAGGAATGTACTTATTGCCACTGATTTATTTCGTGTATTAGGCCGTTTTGCAGTCTTCAACTCGATCCGAATCACTTTGAAATATTTGGATATTTCAAATTTGTTTTGATTGTATTTGAATTATAAGCAGAATTTGCTGTGGCCTTCTACAGATCCGTTGTGTTCACTTCACGCCTGACTTATATCAAGCAATGCTTATTTTATGCAACCAATCGAATTCGCTTTTAATTCAATTCTCGCAGAGCAATGCGCAATGAAACTGGTGTTGATACATGAAGCAATACGGTGGGCTCTAGTAGGTAGTTTTGATCACACACTATGCAGTGTGACGAGGATAATGCGACTCCAAGTAGCTGCCGTTAACCTAACTATTAGATCCAAAATTTCCCTTTCATGTATAAAAACCAGTTTGGAGTTACCTTTGTCTCTTTGAGGATGGTGGTTCATTGGAATTTTGTCGTGATAGCAGATCTTAAATACTTTGTTTGATTATCTATTAGCATAGCTGCGATTGCACGTTAGCATTGTTAAATCACTTTCCAATTGTGTTGCTCCGCGTTCGACTGTGGTAACTCACGTATATCTAGTATGCTCATCGTCCTAACTGCCTTGTCTTAGGCTGGTAGTTTTAACTATAAGGTTTGGTCTTGTGTATGAAGTAATATAGGGTAAACCGCGAGGAGCCCTTATTGCTTATGTCGCCTTGTCGTAAAGCTGATTTGGTTTGAATGGTGTTGTAGATAAGTCTTTGTGGCCCCGTTTCTGTAGGTTGTTTAGGAAGGTATCTCCATCCTTGTCATAGACAATTCTTTTAAATTGTTTCGTTCGTAATATACTTATTTTGTTATATGTGTTATTACTATTTTTATATATTTCTTTCTTTTATCGGCATGATTATGCAATAGCGAGAACCAAAAAACAATCATCAAATTCAATTGTTTACAGCAAATCATCGATTAGAACAATGAATGACGAGGCTGTTTCTTCACCAGAAGGAGATATTTTAGAACAAGATAACAGCAATAGTTCCGTTGTACTGGATGAGTCAACCTCGTGTAAACTAATGTTGAATAATGACGAAGAGACTTGCTCAACACAAGCGGCTTCTGATTTAATGACAAATGACAATATTCACAGCGAATCTTCAAACCTGTTGCAGCATTTGCCTAGTCAGGCCGCATCTCCAGATGGTTCACTGAATAATTCAGACTCAGTTGAGAGGGTTGAAATAATTACCTCCGGTAAGGCTGTTATTTATTTTTTTGCCTATTTAATTCGTTCTTAAAGAGATAGTTGGCAAATACCCATCAATCTTTTTATTGGTCAAACGATAATGCTTACATGACAGCGAGAAAGTATTAGTTGTGCACAACTGGTTTCGCCATGATTTTTTCTTCACTTAAATCGTTGTCTGGCGGGGTTAGTTTCTTAACTTTCACTCTTTAGAAACGTCACAAGAGTATAATACAACTGGTTTTAGATTACACGTAAGTATGTATTAATGAAAACTTCAAACTCATGCATTGATACATTGATTCGTGTAACTCCCAGCGTGGCAAGTGGAGAAATTGTGCGTAAGGTATTCCGTGCCTAGTAACAAATTAGTTCAAATTAGACCAGATGAAAAAAAACAGTCAATAAGAAAATTGGTATACTCATTTTTACCAATGTTTAGGTAGGCAATCATGTGGTTAACATAATATAAAGCTTCATGTAAATTCGACTTCAATATTGAATCACTATATATGATATATTCTGGGTCTAGTTCGAAACCCACTTCTTTAGTACCAATTACAGGTTTGGTATCTCTAAAAACATGGCATTGGTATCCTTTACGGGATCGGTATTTCTTAAACCTCTTCGTTGGTATCCTCTACTGACTAGGTATGTATTACACAGTGAAAGCGTAAGAAGCCAACTCCATTATTGACTGGATACTCATTGGTATAGGAGACTGCACCATTCAACTCTCCAACATTTATTAACCAAATATTCGGTTGGTATGAAGCGCAGTAACGGCTACTACAAGTGCGTCGCCAGTAAGCATGAAATGTATGTGTACATGAGCTTATACCTACGAATGAACTTATATATATATATATATATATATATATATATATATATATATATATATATATATATATATATATATATATATATGATCGTTTCTATTTTCACCATTTTTAAAAATGTAAGAACAAAACAACGTACTCCATGGAATAACATTTATTAATAAATCTTATTTCTACCAGTATCTACAGCCATTGTTCTGGATTCGTTAGTATATTCGTTCATCCAATCCCACTGTACATTTGTCGTAACCAATCTCCTCTTCGTTATGTTAGCCTTTGTTTTGCGCAATTTAGACCACTACTTTTGCGCAATTTAGACCACTCCTTTTGCGTAACGTCATTTGGTGTGTCATCACTTTCATTGTAATTGCGTCCGTAATTGATGGGTGCAGCTCCTGCTCAAAAAATCAGCAATTTGCGAGCATGTACTACTCACAGGTCATCCTGTTAGTAGTAACAATTTTTCAGTTCTCTACAATGCAAAAACAGAGAAAATGATTCGGGCTTTTGAAGCTATTGCAATTAATAAGCTGAAGCCCTTCTTAAACGTGCAGAAAATCATTCAAAAAGAAATTAAATTGGACTGGAACAAAGACATAACTGACATGCCTTTAAAAATAGCCAACGCTTCGCAAAATACGACACATACATCAATTACGGACGCAATTACAATGAAAGCGATGACACACCAAATGACGTTACGCAAAAGGAGTGGTCTAAATTGCGCAAAAGTAGTGGTCTAAATTGCGCAAAACAAAGGCTAACATAACGAAGAGGAGATTGGTTACGACAAATGTACAGTGGGATTGGATGAACGAATATGCTAACGAATCCAGAACAATGACTGTAGATACTGGTAGAAATAAGATTTATTAAAAAATATTATTCTTTGGAGTACGTTGTTTATGTTCTTACATATATATATATATATATATATATATATATATATATATATATATATATATATATATATATATATATATGTATATGTGTGTGTGTTTGTGTGTGTACTTGAATGATGTCATGATTAAAATAAAATTTGATCACTGATCTCGATTTAGGCCAGAGTGAGTGATATGTCATGATTTGTTTTCAAGAGAGATGTAGTCGTATCGATATTGAACCACCAGATTACGTTTTCACGTTGCCAGAAAAAAACGATGTTTTCCACCGATCAAGTATGTTAATTATTCTTATTTGCTGTTCACTGTCGAGAATTGTGAAATTCAATGAAAACCAGAAGGTAACTTATGGCAATGTCGTAAATGCACCAAAACAAATACCCATGTATACATTTGATGAAGTGATTAGATTACATATGTCACAAACCAATGTTTTATCAATGTGTGTAACATTTGCTATCGATTTTCGATAATTCACGACGAAATTACATGATTATATTGACAACTTTTTTCAGAAGACTATCAGCATAATCATTTTCGCTCGAACTATGCCCTATCTTTCGAATAACACTGCCCAGAGACTGGATTACAAGATCATACAGTATGACTTATTCAATATTATTGCTAGATATGTAATCGTGTATACAATTTCGAATGTTGTGTGCCTTCAGGTAAAGCACTGTGGGCCTCGTGGTTGTGATCTTTTTTTCGCTTCTAGTTGAAGATTAGCAATCTACCCACAAATTCGAAACCACCCAACAGAAAAACCTTGTTGATTTTGTGTTGATTGGTGTTGCCCCATTTTGCATTCAATGGCAGAAATGAGCCGCGGTGTTTAGTTTTTCGGCTGGTCGAATGACGAGATGTAAGTCGTAAATTCAAAGTAAATAACCCGAAATATTCCTTGTAGACACAATGTCTTGTCGTTTTTGGGTGTCTTCTTTGTTTCAAACATCCTCACAGTTAAGCAATCATTGATTGCGCGGGTGGAGGTAACAATTATTTAAATCAGGTTTGCGAGCTTATTGTTCAATAAAGAAATTCGTTCATACTCAAATGGACCATGCACTAAGCAAATTTGTTTGTTGTACAGAATCTGCAACTGAAGCCGATATTTAGTTGTCTTACGCTAGACAGAAACTTAAGTTTAAATTGAATCTTTCTAATAATCTTGGTTTTTATTCCTATTCAACTAGTTGTTAAAATTTTCTTTGATCAACATTCCGATTTGCTACCCTGGCTGCTCTTGATGGGTTTTCTCATTAATAAATAAATCGTTTTCTAATAATTTAATTGAGCATTCAAACTAAGATTGTTTGTACACGAGTTCCATGAGCAACGGTTGCAATAAAAATGTTTGCGTGAAAATGTATTATTTGGTATTTAATACTCACACTGATCAGTGACCATACACATTCAATATAAAAAAATATTTGTTGAAAACAAATCTTAATGTCGCCGTCGATTCCTCCTCTTTCTTTCGTTATTCGTCATAAAAGCATGCAATTGGTGCACGAAAATATGCTGGTAGCTGTATGTGTATATATGTATGTATGTATGAATTTAGGAATGTATGCTTGTACGGAGGCATGTATTTATGTATGTATGCATGCGTGTATGTCTTTATGTATGTTCTTTTGCCTATATGTATTTATGTACGTCTGTATGTATTATGCATTTGTCTAATTATATATGTATTTATACATATATATGCGTATATCTGTATTTACGTGTGTACTTACGTATGTATGTATGCTTGTATGCATGCGTGTATGTATGTACAGGTGAATGCATGCATGTATGTATACATTCTTTTATGTACAATGTGTTTATTATATATGTATGTTTGTATGTATGTGTGTATGTTTATATGTATGCATGTGCATATTTATGTATGCTTGCGTGTACTTACGTATGTTCGTGTGTTTGTATGTATGTGTGTATGCATGTTTTAATGCATGTATTTATGTATGTTTACAAGCATGTTTGTGTGCACATATATGGATGTATGTATGTATGCATGTTTATATGTATTTGTATGTTTTTTTGTATGCATATATATATGAATAAATGTTCGTATGTATCTGTGCGCCTGTGTATACATGCATGAATGTATGTTTGTATGTATGATGCATTTAATGTGGACAAAAATTCAGGAATTCATTGGTGTAATGGAAGCTTGTTGTACTATGTAAGGCGATACGACTGTTCAACACCGATATTTTTTCTGATTATATCTAATAGAGCCCACATTCATGCGTCTTATAAATCGCAAATACGTCTTGTGAACTCTTAATAGCACACATCCTGCCAGGCGCGACAAGCCAAGGGTCGAACGTGGGTACAACAGTCGCCTCGCCGACGGAGCAACGATCACGACCACAGCCTCAGCAGCATTCCAATGCTCTACATAATACACGACTTGGCTTCTTTGTTATTATTATCGCGAAAATCTTCATTTCATTGGTGATTCAACTGTTTGAGCTACAGGGTAGTCAAGACGACAGTAAAAATCTCTCAACACTGTCAGTTATCAATGAGTCCCAGTTGACCGTAAAGGTGTAAGTCGATTACGCTGTGCTTCTAGCTTATGCGTGCTATTGTGTCAACTCTTTATATGTCAGAGTGTGGGAACTGTTCAGAATTGTTTTCAGCTCGCATATCATAATGTTGGCACTTCACTAATATCATGTTTATTTGCGGGAATTTGTCTTTTTGATGTGCTTGTCACAGTTTAACAGCTAACGTTTGATAATATGTGTTGCACTAAAATATATCGTTATAAATGTGATGAATAGGCGTAATGCTATCACTCATTTATATAATTAAACGAACATCGGTTGCGTGGGTGGTGACAAAAATTAAATTAAATCAAGGTTGTGGTCTTGATGTAAACATCCGACCCATTATATACATAGCTTCGTCTGTATAAACTAAGCATTGTATAATGTAGAAAAGGTAATTCATCCACGCCTGCTTCGGAATGTATTGTTGTTATCACTAAGCCACCCTGCTGCATGCTACACACAATTTTCAGTTTTTCACTAATTAATTGTTTTGTCAGACTTTCCTTCAGATGGAGCCAATATGACATATTTTTAGACCTAAAGTTCCAACTAACCACCTACAATCTGTCATTGTAGAAAAGACACCACGCTACCTGGGGAAGTGGAATATATATTAAACGTACATTGGTTGCGCGGGCGTTGATATCATTTACTATAATCAAGGTTGCGATCTTGATATAAACACCTGACCCATTAATTACTTACATATGTCAGTATAAGCTAATAATTGTATAGTGTAGAAAAGGCAGTTCATCCAGTAGACCGGTTTCGTCCTTATTGGAAACCAATCATGTACTGGCCAGAATTTGCCGCGAACAGGGCTCGAACCACGGGGCGTATCCTTCGGAATCTGGTGCTCTAACCACTGAGCCATCCTGCCGAACACTACACACAATTTTCAGTTATATACTAACTAATGTAACTTGGTTAGTCTATTTTTTCCTTTAGGTGGAGCTAATATGGCATCAATTTAGACCCAAAGTTCCAACTAACTATCCCCAATCTGACATTATCGAACAGACACCACGCTACATGAGGAAGTGATATTGAAATGAACATTTATACAATTAAACGAACATTGGTTGTGCGGGTGGTGATAACAATTATTAAAACCAAGCTCGCGATCTTAATGTAAACACCAGATCCATTGTATGCATACATTTGTCATTATAAACTGAGCATTTTATAATGGAGAAGAGGCAATCCATCCTGTAAATTGGTATCGTCCTTATTGTGAACTTATCACGTACTGTCCGCGGCAAATTCTGAACATTATGTTAAGAGTTACAGATAAGGAGGAAACTGGTCTACTGGATGAATTGCTTATCTTAATTTTAAATGATTTGATAAGTTTTCTTTATTAACTGAAAAAAAATCCTGTCTGAAAATTACGTTGCACTCTCGAGAGCATTTTATATAATTTAATGTAAGCCTAATTTATGATTTTATTTGTGATCAGGATTGTGCCAAAGGGTCAGATAGCCTTCTACCTTGTTGGTGATCATCTAACTTACTTAAACTCTGAGACAGACTCATATGGCAGTCGCAAACTTGTCAACACCTTGAGTGGAGCTAATTCTGTACGTACCACATCAGCTCACACTATGCCGCGACAAAAGCTACAAAATTCTGATTTATCGTTTGGTGTCTTGTCTAACAACTGTGATCCCGATCTGTTCTTGGGTGAAGCCAAATCACAGATCAATTTGTTAAATCAACTGGTGTTGTTGGCAAAGTCAAACAAAAGGATTAACATAACTAATGCTATGGACATAGAAAGTTATGACAATGATGATGCTAGCTTAGACGAGCAGTGTACTGAAAAAGAACTGGATGGCTTGTTGTTACTACAGGTGGGATTTAATATATTATGTCATCTTTTTCGTTTCGTTGGAAAATTAGGAAGCAGTCTTGTTCCATAAGAATATTTTTCGGTTTTCCTATTCTTATTATCTGAAAAATTATAAATCTGCAATTGTTTCATTATACCATAAAAATACATTAAATCTCCGTGAAACCGTTGTGCTTCTCTGTCGCCTGACCACGTTCATATTTACGTTCAGGAATGCAAGGTTACCGTTTCTTAGAGAATTGAGGTTAAACCTTCCTTGATCATCAGAGTACGACGGAAAACTGACAAGCGAGGATCAAATCGCAATGCATATATATATGGAAAGAAAAATTAGATATGTGACTCACCTCTAGTAGTCTCGCATACATAGTACGTGACTGGGATTGTCGGATGCGCAATTTATTTGTGATCACTACGTGAACTGACGGTTATTTTTCTTTATCGTGTGACTGGTCAAATAAAAAGAGTTTGGTGTTTATTTCAAGCACGCAAAATTGATTTAAACAAATTAGTTCAAATATGACCAGAAAGATGAACCAAATTCAGTATAAAGTAAAATTATGATCTCATGTTCATATTCGTTTCCAGCAGACCTTCTCCAGCTGTAAAGTTATAGATATTGCCAATAAATCGTGCCTAGTTTGAAATATCTAGACCTAATTTACAATATGGCATGTCCGCGATGACAAGCTTCCACGGGAATACACGACGTAGGCCAAATGATACTCTGAGATTCGCCAAGCCATCTGTTTTGATTGCACAATTAAACAGTCATTGGTTGCGTGCGACTGGCGGCAGTTTTTCTATCTTGTTCGACGACTGGCTAAATACAATGGGATTGGTGTTTACCTTAAGCTCGCGAACTTGATTTAAATAATCTGTTTTGATTGACCGGCCAGCAGTAATACATTTCTGTCTGTAACTCTAATTTTTGTTCTTGTGTCATTGCCAACAATCACATTGAGTGCCAACTCGGCAAGTGTGCATACAATTTCTGGTGGCAATGATTCAGGCACCGCGTCTCTGGATTGACGACTGGAGTACGCCAAGCTGATCCGTGCACGATGTGGTGCTAGCGGTGTGATGAGGAGATGACATCCTGCAGACGATGCGCTGAGTAGAATCCTCTAGAGAAAATTCACATCGTCTGATTTCTGCACAACGCGGATGCGCCATGCTTAGTTAGCTATTGGCTGTAGAACGACCTCATAGAATAATTATAGCCGACACGCTGCCTAGAATTTGAGATGCATACATGTTGAACCTCTAGCTTGAGCAGAATAATTCATCCTTGACAAGTTTGGTCTTATTGAACGTACACACCAGCTAATCTTGTTTGATAATAAGCTAACCGAAACGGTACCTTTTATCTGCATAATTTTCGTAAAGCTTGAATGCAGTTAATGCGCGTTCAGATGTATTATTCCCATTCTTGACAAATCTTGTCGTATCTCCGGAAGATATTTAGAACGGGCAATGTTGATTTCGAGATTCGAGTTAATGTTTGGCGCCAATCTGTCACACAAATATAACACACAGCACAATAATATCCTGGCACGGTCGCCCGTTCTAACAGACCGTCTCTAGCTAGAAATTTGTCAGCATTTTTGGCAAATCTTCCTCAGTCTGAAGACTACTTGCTATTGTTACTTTAGCCTAAATCATTATGCTTCTTTAGATCAAGTTTGCGAGCTTGAAGTAAACAAAAATCCAATTGTATTTAACCAGTCTTCGAAAAACTCAGCACAGCTACCACCAGTCACACGCACCGACGCGTTTCGACCTGCCATGATCATTCTTAGAGTACAACCGAAAACTTACTAGCGTTATATATATATATATATATATATATATATATATATATATATATATATATATATATATATATATATATATGGAAAGCAATCTTAGATATGCGGCTCTCATCTCTAGTAGTTTCGCTTACATTGAACTTGACTGGAAATATTGGCTGCACAATTTCTATGCAGTCAGGAACATTAATTGCTTGCAGCTTTTCGCCACACACACACACACACACACACATATATATATATATATATATATATATATAAACAATGTAATTAAACAATAATTGATTACGCAATTGGTGGTAACAATGCCTTAAATCAAGTTTGCGAGCTTGAAGTAAACACCAATCCTATTGTATCTAGCCAGTCATTGAACAAAAACAGTCTTATTTGTTTGAAAAAGTATGAATGACTGTCCTGTGCTCTCCTAATTTGGCACTATTATGCGTGTTTTTTCTAATCGTGACCACGCTTTGTCGTCAGCTAACTAAACACGAGTTAGTTTGGTGGGCGAATATCTGCTTGAATCAACCGTCGTGGTACAGTTTAGAGGCTTGGTTAGTTCAGTCTTTTTGGCATAATCTATTCAGGAGCCCACTGTTTGGAGACATTGGATTTTCATTAATGCATGTATGCATAGGTCATTCTTTCATTTTAATTCATTGGTTATCAATGTTAAAACAATGTTAGATGCTGTTAAGATGTCACAGTATATATTTGTGTTCCTCTTCGAGTGCATGTAACGACTTCTTATTCATTACAGTTATGCTTGTGCCTTTGTAAAATATTGTTTTTTTTCAGAACAAATTAAGTAAAATGTCTGCTACTTCTGAACACGGACTTTCGGAGGCCTCTTTTTACTCTCATGATGGTCAAAATTCACCACATGCTCCATCCGTGTTCTTCATTTCGCCGCATGTTCGCGTCTCATTTTCCTGCTTCACTTACCTGAGTGACTATTATGCATCAGTGTCCGGTGATGGTTATGGCAGCAGTAATATAATAAGCAAAAATGGTGCCACTGGAGATAACCTATATAAGCGTAATTTTCTCGATGACGGCATTTTATTTCCCGTTAGGGGGACCAGTCTCGGCATTGACGTGGTTAGTACAGAAGACTTGCCCAACTATCCGAATGATGAAGTTCAGGGTATGTGTTTTTCACTTCTATATTACATTGAAATCGAAATTCTTTTATGGCAACAGCCATTTTGTATCCTACTTATTGGACTATTAATTGTCGTCTGTTATGGAGAACCCTTTATCGGGTATAATAAAAGCATTGCGCACTAACTTGCTTTTATCTCGTTAGGGGATCAATTTTCACCCAGTTTATTCTGTATATCAGTATTAAAGTATAGTTCAAAGCCGATTGTTCTGGATTGGTTAGCTGTATATCCGAGTATTCAACTGCTTGCCAAACTTTCATAAAGTAATAAATGTCCAGCGCATTGGTTTTCGCATTGCTCCTATTTTAATTTGAGTAGATCGACGCGTACGTCTGGTATGGAAAAGAAATTTTGTTCATGTCATAGTTGAAAAAATGTATTTATAGAAACATTTTACCACGCACTGTTCGTATACTTAATCGACCTTAGCTAAGATCTGTTGTTCAATGGCCGACAAGACATACCATTCTTTATCAAATAATACGAAAAAATTCTTTCTTTCGCAGCATTACCTAAACAACTGCTTAATTTATATGATTAAACGAACATTGGTTGCACGGGTGGTTATAACAATCACTT